>VYZM01006118.1:172149-196382 GCA_013398915.1 Dromas ardeola
CATGGGGAGATGGAGAGAGCCAGCTGATTGCAGGGGATTTCTGAGAAGCAGGACTCTCTGCTTATCCATTTGCAAACATGGGAAATGATAACAGTGGGTGGAAGCTTTGGAGGGACTGGGGGAAGGGGAAACAGAGAAATCACAAAGAAAAGGATTAGGGACTAAAAGAGACCCTGCCCCAAAAAGTCTGATAAATTCATCTTTTCAGATTCCTTTGTCACTGGTAGGATTTGTTCTACACATGATCGCCTCTTAGCTCGGGCAGAATCTACATGCACTCCATGTGTTTCCTGCATTAGCATAATTTGGCAATAAATGAAGAACTGTCTCTTCTGACTCAGTGAGGACTGTATTGCCTATTCCAATACTAGGATGGGCATCAGAAAAAAAAAATATTCAATTGCATATGTCTCCTGATTCAGTCACATCATTTGCACTTGGGACTTCATAGTGATGCAGATTCAGTAGTCCTCTTGTACAGAGGACTTAGGGTTACTTTCTGGCTTGTGGAGCCCCCCTGTTCTCACTTCTTTCCCTTGGACAGCATTTACAATGGCTGGTCAGTTTATCTGAAATACTGCTTTGAATGGTGCAAGTTGTCTTAATAAACCAGAGCACACTAAAAATGTTAAACCATTTCTGTGGAGAATAATTTTATTTTCTAGAAAATAACAAAAGTGCATGGAAATTTACTTTGATACTTTATTTTCATGTATCAATGATAAAAGCTGTATGACCCATGAAAATATTAAGTCCTTATTGGGCAGAATAACATTCTATTCTATAAAGTAAGAAGAGCATTATGGTCCCACAGCATTACAGAAATGTGTAATAACAACAGTTGGATAAAATCCTGAAGATTTCCACCTGAAAAAATTTCCACTGATAGTGCTAAAGGAGGTCTTTATTGATCTGAAGTTTACCCATCTGAACTACACCACTCATTTTGCACCCTCCCTGTATCTAATGGAGAAAGTGTTATTCCAGAGGTTAATCCTGAGATCGGGCATCTTGGAGTAGGACAAATTGCCCTCTGGAGAAGACGGTTGCTCCTTTTGGGTATGCTGTACACTCTAAAACTGAGATGCAGTTAGGTTCTTGACTTTTAGTTTATTGAAGTTAAATGAGGTGAATTCCAAGCCAAAACATCCATTTCTGTCCCAGTGTTATTAAAAAAAAAGTCATGACAGAACATTAGGCTGACATTTACTCCGCGTGTCATCATTTTTTTGGTCTTTACATTATCCTGTGCATTGTGTAAATCTTGCTGATATCTTTCTTTCACGTGCTGTGGTGATGAGGCTTTCTCTGAAGTTATGTGTCAGGGACCACTGCCAGTCACAGGGAGTAGGGCAAAAGATGGGAGGCTCAGCCAGAGCAACTCTGTTACTCGTCAAAGGTATGTGTCCTTACAGTCTTGGGCTTGGTCTCACTCCTGATAAATTCACTGAGAAAACTGAGACCTTTTGACCTTAAAATGGAGGCATTAACAAGAACGCAAAACAGTGCGATGAGATTAATTTGCCCCTCTGTAACTCAATAATCTTGGGAGTGGTACAAACAAAAGGACATTCCCTGCTAAGCAAAAACTTTTCTCGCTCTCCTGATTGTCCTCCTTTAGCTTTCTCCATTTCATTTTCTAAGTCAGTGCAAGACCTTAAGAGTGTGGGACAATAAGGGACAGAAATGTACTCAGTCTTCAAAGTAGGAGTGTGGTGGTGGGTGCTCCTAAATCAGGATAGTAGCACATCTCTTGGCTACTCAAAGGGATTCACACTAATTGGGCCACATTTATTTCTTCTTGTCAAAATAGGTATAATATATATAATTAATGTATATTCTTATGATTCTTTCATGAAGATATAAAAGGTATAATCTATTTTTAATCAAGGGGTGTCTTCATTGGGGACTTTGGGATGCAAAAGACTAGTTCTTGTCTTCACTGATGAGAGGCAAGTCTTGTAGTTGTCATAAGGCTGGAATATTATTTTGGTTTTTCTTCAGTGCAAATTCCAAAAAGTAAAAGATGCAATGTAATATGTGATAGCTTCATTAATTTCAGCTCCTGTTTTTACCTTTGGGTTTATCAAAGACTCTGGAGGCACAGAATTGTAGACATGTACTGATAAGACTGGAAAACAATAGCTGTACCTATAGTAATATAATGCTCTGGTTTTGTCAGTGACCTGTCACTGCATATAACTCACAGTTTTTAATTTACTACGAGTGTGACTGTGTCATACAGAATAAATACATGCATGTATTACCTAGTTCTGTTGAACTATAATTTTTTTAATGGTTTTAGTAACTAGTATGTCTGAGAACCTAGGAGGGATCAGGAATTTAGTTGATTCCCTGCAGAAATAAGAAATTAACTTTGCAAGAGGTAACATACCAGGAGGAGCACAGCATCATTAAAAAGGTGTTAGGGACATGAATACAGGGATTATGACTTACTTATCCACTGAGAACAACTTTATTTTGAGAGGTGATCTCCTCTGAACCAACAAGCTTCTTCCAAGAGCTGCTTAATGACAAAGACAACTCTATACAGCATCTTCATGCCTGTTAATGTTGCAGGTTTGGCTTTAACCTGCAAGTTAGAGAGCACCAATACGTTCAGCCTCTTCCTTCTCTGCAATTTTCTATACAGGCTGTACTAGGCCACACAGGAATTCAGGATTTTGCCCTTGGTTTCCATCAAAATACATGGCAAGCATTATTCAAAATACGTTCAAGGATTTTACTAAATTCATATGAAATGTCCCAGGTTTTACTTTATTTTAATCTTTGAAGGGGCTATCCCTATACATTAAGTTCTTAACAAATACTGAAATCCTTCAAACTATCCCTAAAAATGAGAAGGTGTTTCCTTCCTCAGAAATCTAAGTCGACAGTGAGTTAAACCAAGGTGAGAGGAGAGATGTAAGTGAACCAGGCATGGCTGATGGAAACCCCTATTCAGGGCTGGTGCTTGCCCATGGCCAACGTATAGAGACACTGGAGAAAAGAGGCTTCATCATTCTTAAAAAAGTCTTAAGGTATTCCTTAAATTATTTGCTTTTATTTAAAACTCAACTGGGATAATTTGAATAGCTAATATTCCTCGAGTAGGTTCACTGAATGCCAGCAATTGAGTTTGGATTATTTACTGATAAATAATGTTTTCTGATTCTTCTCAAACTTTGTGGAGAAGTGACATGATAGTCATGTAAAACTTTATCTCCTGAATGAAATTGTTAGTGTGAAGTATTAAAGCTAAATTTTGAGGCTCTACTAATTTCTCAGCTATTTGGGTGTTCTGAAAAAACTTTTTCATGTTCCCACTTTGTCTTGATATATATATATATCTTAAACCAGGACATTTTTCCAAGGACAGATGAAGCTTTCAGCTTCTCAGGCAATTAGAAAATACTTGAGGTGAATATTAAAATGTATGAAGTTTGTCCTCCTGTCATTAGACCTTGCTTCAACAAATAGAAACTTTTTGGCTTTGCTTTTGGAAAAAAAAATCGTGTCAGTGCAGGTATCTTCATCAATCAAATACATATTTATAAAAATACCATTTCTCATTTAACCATAAAAATGGCACTCTTCAAAGATGAAGATTTGTATGTCTGTAAGAAACATACCAACATTGTTGCAAAAATAATCTCAGCCATTCTTCCCCAACAAGGACAAAGCTCTGTTTAAAGATGAGATTACTGACTTGAGTGTGCCACAGTTCTCCTTCAGCCCACAGCCAACAACAGCCTAACGGCCTCAAAGGCTTCCTGTAATCATAACAGATACCTGTTCCTTCTTGCCAGCCCCATGGAAATTACAGTTTGCTGTGTTAGAGTGCTTGTCTATTCTGGTCCCTACTGGAAGAATAGTAGCCACAGGAATTAACTTTTTGATTAGTCTGAAAACTCAATCATCTAGCAGAAACAGTAGAAAAAACCTCTGCCTGAATAGACGATGGTAATTCTGTTTCACAACTCTCTCTCAGGCTACACAGCCACCTGGAAGAGGACACCTAAGAAAGCTTGGTTTTCCTGTGTTGTTTTCATTGTACTTACAATATCAATTTCAATATCAACTTCATTGTGTGTGGGAGTAGGGGAAATGAAATTCAGTGGGAGCAGCAGCAGCAGAAATAGCAGAGGCAATAGTCAAACATATATGCACAATGCCTTTGTTAGAGAAAAGGCATTTTTACAGGGTTTGACTTGGGAGTAGCCTTCCTCCTCATTAATTTCCAAACCAGGCAATTTTACCTCTTAAAAAGTGTATGGATGCTATATTTAAAACAAAGTATGAAGTTTGATCTCTGGGGCAGATATGATAACAATAGTAAAGCAGTACTTTGACAGCTGGCATAAGCGTAGGTAAATTCTGAGTGTTAAGCATGATGAAGATGGGAGAAACAAACTTTTACCTCCTTAATGTTAACCTGAATTTAAACTGGGTGGTGCTGAGCCTTTGCAGATGACAGCAGATGGCTTGTTGAGAGGAATGCTGGGGCTCAGGAGAAGGCAGGGACCGATGTGGCAGATTGCTACCCAGAAACTTATGGACAAGGATCAAAGATGATCCTGAAGACATTATGAATAGACTATTTCAGTGGGAAGGGTTGGACAATGATCATGTAGTCCAACTGTCAGACCACTTCAGGGCTGACCAAAAGTTAAAGCAAAGCATATTGTTAAGAGCATTGTCCAAATGCTTCTTCAACACTGACTGGTACAGGGCATTGACCACCTCTCTAGGAAGTCCGTTCCAGGGTTTGGGCACCCTCTTGGTAAAGAAATGCTTCCTAATGTCCGGTGTAAACCTACCCTGATGCAGCTTTGAACCATTCCCACACGTCCTATCACTGGATCCCAGGGAGAAGAGATCAGCACCTCGTTTTCCACTTCCCCTCCTCAGGAAGCTGTAGAGAGCAATGAGGTTGCCCCTCAGCCTCCTTCTCTCCAAACTAGAGAAGCCCGAAGTCCTTAGCCGTTCCTCATAGGACATACCCTCCATCCCTTTTCGCCAGCTTTGTTGCCCTCCTCTGGATGCATCCAAGGATCTTCACATCCTTCTTAAATTGTAGGTCCCAAAACTGCACACGATACTCAAGGTGAGGTTGCACCAACTCTAAATACAGTGGGATAATCACCTCTGTTGACAGGCTGATTATGGTGTGTTTGATGCACCCCAGGATGCAGTTTCCCCTCTTGTCTGCCAGGGCACACTGATGACTCCTACTGAGCCTCCTGTCAACCAGCACACCCAGACCCCTTCTGCAGGGCTGCCCTCCAGCCACTCCTCTCCCAGTTTATATTTGTGCCTGGCATTACTTCGTCCCAGGTGCAGAATATGGCAATTTGACTTGTTAAATGTCATCCCATTAATCATAGCCCAGTGCTCCAATCTATCTATATCTGCAAGGCCTTCTGTCTCTCAAAAGAGTCAGCAGCACATTCCAGTTTAGTATCATCAGCAAACTTGCTAATGGTGCATCCAACTCCTGCATCCAGATAGTTGATAAATATACTGAACAGAACTGGCCCTAGAATTGAACCCTGATGAACACCGCTGGTGACCAGAGGTATCCCCATACACCACAACCCTTTAAGCTCTGCCCTTCAGGTAGTATCATGAAGAGGTAAAGTTGGAGTATGATGGCTTAAAAAGAAAAAAACCAAAGGAAGACCTTTGAACCTGTCTGAGATTCTCCTTGTCATTCTTCAGTGCTAAGCCTGTAAGTGTGACACCACCTTGAGAGCTATGCCTGTTTTTTGACATACTGTTAGGCTGCTATATGGCGTGATTTCTTTACAGGACGCTATTCCAAATTCTAATCCTCCATTTTCTGCCTACAGTAGGAAGAGGTTTGCATAGTCCTTCAAAAATGGGCTGAAATGTGACACACAATCAGATGACTGTAAAGATATGTCGGATGACTATACAGCACACGTAAATCAGGCCTCATGCCACCACATTTTTGGTACAGGGAGTAACTGGTATACATGGAGTCTCATTCAGGGAAATTTATGAATGGGGCACAGTATGTTCTTTCCACAATCTTACAGGACATATCTTTCAGCAGCATCCATTTGTTTCTGCTGCTTCTCTGAACAATAAAAAAGCAAAATGTAGTGAGGGGAATTGTGTGCGTTTTTTTTTTATTTATTGTTATTTTATTATTATTTTTGCTATGGACTTATTACACATACACCTAGAGGGTTCATCTGTGGCTGAAAACTGGCTCTAGCCAAGTCAACATGGGGTTTGAAATAGCACAGGTTATGGCCCGTAGAAGTTGAGGTCTTGGCTGACATACTGAATTATCAACATTTCTTCAAAGCTGTTCCCATTTCACGCATGAAGACTTTCTATCCTAAGAGCTCTTGTAAAGTAATGTTTATGGACATGTAGTTAAACGCATAATCAAATGGCTCTTAAGAAACCCAGTAAAGGATCGTTCTTGCTACTTTTTCTGTTTCCTTTTCCCATCAGCTTAGACCCGTCTCCTTCCTGCTGTCCCCCTCCCTGGGAAAGCAGGCTGTCGTAAGGGTCTGCGTTTCAGCCATGGGAGCGTGGGTGTGCTGGGTCACCCACCAGCCTGCGCTCACGACACTGATGCCACTCTTGGTCCCCCACTAACTCCAGAACGTGCTGCCCAGCTAAATGCTCGCCGATCCTCATCGTGCCACATTTATCCTGCTCTTATGGCACTTAAAAAGGCTCCTTAATGCTCTTGTTTCTTCTTTTGCTGTTGAGTGTGAATTCTAGAGAGGGGAAAAGTCCAAGAATTCATAACAAAAACACAGGGGAAAAAGAGCGTCTCCATTGAAGTTAATAATCAGCAGGGTCCAAATTACCTCTTATTAGCATTTATTTTACAAAAGAGGCAGGGTATAATTTTGCGATAGATTCAGATTTGGAGAGGGACTATAATCAGCCTCCTGAAGAGCTCTGCCTGAAGTACATGGCCGCTTATTTCTTTTCCAAATTGCACCGCTCTCTTTCCCCCTCTCGCTCTTCCCCTGCCCGCCCCGCTCTCTTTCTTGATCTCTTTGAATAATGCAATCGCTTTGAATAGCCCAGACAGGCCTGAAGATTAGGGAGCCTGTTTGTGGAGCGGGGGGCCAGCTGAATAGGCGCAGGAGGCTGGCTCCCCAGGAAAACAAGGCGCTGGGAACTAGGCCAACTGTGAAGAGCATGTGCTGGGAGGGACTGAATAGGCAAGCAGCCGGCCAGCCCATATGTCAGGCTGTGCCACAAAGACTTCTCTGCACATCTACCATGACAAACAGGATTACCGAAGACAATTAATCTGGCACGCTTTATCAAAATCAAGCGCTGACCCCCAACCTCTCCCCCCAGCGTGCAGCAGATGCCACGCTCCAATTCAATGGAGCTCAAGTGTTCCCTTTTTCGCCGCTGAAAGGCATCCAAAGCCTGAATAAGGTTGGCATGGACTAATTGCAAACACTGTCTGATGGTGACAGTCCTAATCAAATGAGATGAGCTCACCTTTTCTGTAAACTTCTAATGGGAAGGCTGGCGGCAGCTCCCCATCAGCTGCTGGGAGAAAGAGAAATGCATGGGGATGAATGTTTTTTCCCCTCCTTTCTCCCCCTTCCCCCCTTGCCGCCTGATGGAGGAAGGGGGCAGCCACACGCATCTTCTCCACTTGAGCCTTTCTGGCGTTGCATCATGGGAGGGACGGAGGAGGGAAAGCACTGGAGTCACCTCTGCGCAGAAGCAGGTCTCAGCTCGGCAGCTGCCAAAGAGGCGCCAAAAGGCAGCACGCTGATGCTTGCTGCCATGCTAGAAACCAAGCTAAACATCCAGGGCTGAGTCCTTGGCTGATGCCTGTGGAGCTGCAAGCACGCCCTCAGTATTTGACCCTGCCTGTGGGACGTTCCTGTCAGCTCTGTAGTAGAGAGTATAAAAGCTCTGCAGTACAGAGTATAAACTTACACTCATTAGGACCAGTCATTTCTTTTCATCTCCCTCCTGCTTGTTTTATTTTATTTACATTTCAACATATAGGAGTTTCAAAAAAGTCTGCCCAGTTGACCTTAATAGAAAATGAAAAGTGCAGTTCAATAAGAGAGGGGGAGAAAGCAGGGGAAAACTAACAGTATTTTATCTTATTGCTTTTATATTTACCTTACTGCTGTTCAAATAAGCAGCTCAGATACTTGCTGCTCAACCTCGTAGTCATATGCCTGTGTACTACAGAAATCCCTCATGAGCAGTCTTCTCCTTCCAGAAACTACTCATCCTCTTGGTTTCAGTCAGCTTAGAGACAAGTGCATGTGCTTTTATATTTGCACCTTCTTGCTTGTTGGTATGGGTGGAGTGAAGGTTTGCACAGGCATGGATGAATGGTTCTTTCAAGTATTTTTTTCCCCAAGTTTTCAAGTAAAACTTTTATTTGCTTCAGTTAAAATTCAGTAGAACATTCTCAGTTTTATTAAATAGAAAAACACTGATAAAAAAATAAAAAAAAAAGTCATGATCTTGACAACACAGAACACATCTTGCAGGATATTCTACTGTTTTGTAAAATTTGCCCAAATGAAAGGGTTAGAATGTTTGATTTGGGAAATACTGTAAGAGCTTCTCATAATGTTTTAATATGAACTCTTTTTCAAACAAAGACAGAAAAATCTCTCTCTATTCTTCCCATACACATATAAAACAAAAATGAAGTTTAAAATATTTTTTATAACTTACATTCTTTTCAAAGTTCTTTCCTGTCAAAATGGACAGCATTTTGTCCTGTGTGGCATTTTCAGTTCCTCATAATCCGTTTTCTGTTAGAAAGTTGATGTCTAGATATTATCTCTCTACCTGCTTTTATGGCTTTCCTCAGTGTAACCCCTGATTCTTCACCAATTTGAATAACTATAACTTTCCTCTTAAAGAAAGGGTAGTAAGGGCCTGATACACCCTGTGTGCAGAGAAGGCACCGCGATTTCTGAAAGCAACCTGTTAGGGCTGGGAACCATCTGGGTCAGTTTGATTCTGCCCATGACGCCATAATACTGTCCCTCTGCACGCAAACCTGTGATGGTAGCTCCAGGATAGGTTCACATGTGTCCACTAAGAGCTGAGGTCAATGCCGAGCGGTGGTGACTACGTAGTTACTTTCTAGAAGCCACAGTGGCTTTGTTTTACATTTTTGCCGAGTACCAATTCTCAGCACAGTGTGTCCTAATTAAAACAAGACCAGACCTGAAATGATAACTTTGTGGGCTGACACCTGCAAAAGCCGTCGCTGTGGGAAGGGAGCTTTCACTGGAGCAACGCTCTCCTGCCTCTAGCTGAAACGGGCAAGGTTCTTACTAGCAGCGCACTGCTAATGATGCCCCTCAAATCTGTTAATGTTTCTTCTTCCTGCATATCGAGAATGGGATGTTTAAATGCTAGTTACAGATGGAGGAGCAGCTGATTTTGATATTACAATGTTTACACTCCAGCAACATGTTCCAGCATCTGAGAAATGCAGTACTCAAAGTGGGTCCGAGCGGGAAATCAGAAAACAGAGCTAATATTGCTCAAGGCACCCAGCAAAGGCCAGCTGCAGATCACGCAGCAGCTCATTGCTGTGATCCTCTGACATCCCATAGCCTAACACTTTCCAGAAATCAAAGGCCAGGTTGTGTTTTTATTCAGAGTGCTAAGGTCAATTTCTAAGAAGTCTCTTGTAATGAAGTGATATACGGAGTTAGGAGAGCTAAACTGTAGCTAATGGCTGCTGTGTCAGCAAGAAAAACCTCGTGCAAGAAAGGTGAAGGAATGAACCACAAATCCTACTTTAAAAAAAAAAAAAAAGAGAGGGGA
Organism: Dromas ardeola; assembly: GCA_013398915.1. Classification (NCBI taxonomy): domain Eukaryota; kingdom Metazoa; phylum Chordata; class Aves; order Charadriiformes; family Dromadidae; genus Dromas; species Dromas ardeola. The sequence continues at coordinate 181,981 of VYZM01006118.1, forward strand.
AAAAGNAGTTTGACAATAAAACACAAAATCTATTTTAAAAAAAAAAAAAAAGAGAGAGGAAAAAGAGCACAGCAAACACGGAAAACTCAATTCCCTGCAGACTAATGCAGCAGCAGAAGAATGAAGTGACAAAATATTGATCTGAACTACCTGGGGAACAGGAGAAGATGTTTGCATCTCCAGGCTGCGAGGGGAGGAGCTGCCTGCAGGATGTGAGTCCCTCTGCACAGGCTTGCTGAGAGGTGGTGGGGGAAAGAGCATCCCTGAGGCAGCGACAGGCTGGCATCTGTGCTCAAAATGAACATAAAGCCCCTGATGACACCTCTCTCTCCGACGTACTTAACCTGATCACTGGTAAGGTGGAGAATAATTTCTATCATTATTAGATTAGGAAAGAGAAAGACTGTGATTCTTTTGATTGCAGCTAATTGAAACATTTCTCTAAAAACCAGAGGTACTTCTTACATGATTTTTACACTGGTTTTGGAGCAGCTCTGTAAGTCACAGTAGCATACATCGCTGCCAGAAGTAACAAAATGGCTAAGAGTCTGTAAGGTGGAGCTGATACGATAATACTTAGTGACATGGGTGGGAATTTCTCCCAGCCATTAGCAGAAGTAGGAACTTACTCTTAGAAGGAAGACTCATGTCAAACAACATTTTTAAAACGTCATCTGGTTTGCGGTGATCCACTGTTTCTTCTAAAATGCACTGTATGTGTAACTGAAGTGTAATTCAGAAATGACTTTGTGAGTATTGACACAGAAAGGGTCTCTCCTTCTCCAATGACCCCCAAGGAATTGCCACTGCCTGCAGACAGCAGGAGAAAGTTTGACCTACTTTATCATGCCTACTCATTGCTGTCGAGATGTTTTTTACATCCATAAAACAGTAATCACTGACTTTTTTTTGTTTTTAACTCGTACGTACACAGTCTAGTGAATTGGATCAGAATAGCAGAAGCCCCTACCTTTTCCAGTCCTCATAGCAGGACAAGATCAGCCTTTTTGAAGGTGAAGTAAATATGCCTCACTTATTTTCTTTTTTTTTTTCTCCTAGACTCAAACGGGCCCTTTCACCTCTGGTGACACAACATCCTAAAATGCATCGGAGGATTTTGCTTCCTCTCGAGTTCTCTGTTGCTGCTGTCAGGTCTCCTGCTCAGTTCATGCTGAAAGCTTTCCTCCAGGTCAGAATATGGAATCTAATTCAGATACGTAATTCTGTGTGTCACTGCCATAAACCATGGTGTTTCGGTCACTGTGGTGTACTTCCAATGGGGCACACAGAAATATGACCAATATATGAAAACTTACCTTGTTTTGCTAACGATGTTCACAATACCTTGCTACCTAGGAAAATTAAATCAAAGTGACTTGAAGAAAGGATCAGCTTTATCCAGAACAATAGTGAAATGAATTATAACATCACTGTGTAATGTTTATGGTAGAGGAAGGAAAGTGTTCAGTTGCTGGAGGAATTAAATGAATGTGTAAAGAAACTCTGGCAGAGTTCAGCGTAGTGGGCTTTGTTTCACTCACATGAAATATTTTCCTTCCACAAGAAACACTTTCCAACGTGAAATGAGGCTGAACTTTCTTGGCTTAAATTTCAAAGTGATTGGCATCTATCTAAACATAATAGATAGCCCAGGCCAGAAATCTCCAACTTCTTTTGATTTACTGCCCCCTAAATATAGAGGTGCAGATCCTGTCTAAGTAACTTAAGCCAACTGACTTGGGGCTTGCTTTTCTATCTGGGTTTTACAAACCTCTTAGAAGCGGCTTAGGGAACATTACAAGTCCACAGACCAGTTTCTGGTTTAGACCATTGTCCCTGGCACATGGCTTTCAGGCAGCATGCTGTTTGTGGCACCTCCTAACGTTATTCTTGGCCCTGGCATACCAACCATAGAGAGCACAGTATGGTATTGCTAGTATCACATTACTTGCTCGGGAGTTTGTTGTTTTTGTTTTTTTACCTCGAAGCCACTAATTGCTGGTAGCCTCTGGCTAGGGTACTTTTCAGTGCTCAGTAGGAAACAACAGGGTTTTTTGGTTCAGCTGGAGTTTCAGAAAACAGAAATAGTGTGGGGCTAAATGCAGAGTTCAGTTTAACTGAAAAGGAAACATTTCCTTTCTGATGTTTTAACAATGCTTTATAACTAAGATTGCAGCAAATAATTGTGGACCTGCAAAATTGAAACCCTAGGTTTAGAAAATGTTGAAAATATTCTGATTATTTCAATCCTTATTTTAATTCCTTTTCATGCAGCCAAAATGATTTGCTGAAATTTAGAGAAGTTTGCAAAACGTCCTAGTTGACTCAAATCCCTATCTCTTAATGAATACACTTCAGCCAGAAAAGTTTACTTAGCTGCAAGTACTTGATCATATAAATAAGCAGAAGGATCTTCTTGTCGTCAAGGCAGACTCAGATTTGAGAATGCTTTTAGGATGGTCTTGGCATTGCACCCAGAGGTGATTTCTGGTCTTACAGAAAGAGTGGTGGAAAATATATTCTGCTCCCCTGAGCATAAAGCTGCAAACAATGAGGTAGTAAGAACGATGCTTTCTTGAGAGGGGGTTCTGTGTGTCCTATCACCGCAACAGTCACACAGCTATTGATTTCATATCTTCTAAAATGACTCAGTGAGCAGGACACAGGCCTTCTATAGAGGCAGATGGGAAACTCAGTAGAGGTTTACCTCACTGTCTCAGTTTTGAAGCCCCTGTCTTGAAGAAAGGACAAATGATCTCTGAAAAGAATACAACACATAGCTGGTTTCCTGAAGACCTAAGATCTTGACAACAGATGACAAGAACTGAATGCTATCTGCATGTATGTTAATTATTAGCCTATTGGTGTGCTCTGAAATGCCTTTGGGAGTAAATACAGAACAAATTTAAAATTCTCAAAGTCATTCCAACTTTCTGTAGTTTGAACAAAAACAGGTTTTCCTTTCCTATTTTTTTTAATCTCTCATCTCTTTAATCCTTAAATTGTTATAACACCAAGTGAACATTGAGATAAACTGCTGTTCAGATAATTCACTGTCAAAAATATTGAGCATACTTTAGTCGGATGGCAGTAGTAATGGTCTTTTCAAGTGCCACTGCACAAAAGCTGAGCCTATCAAGATTTTTTGGCAGGCACTGCGTTTAACTTGTCATGTTATATATTGCAGCAATGCAGTTGAGGATCAGTATAAATCAACTTACAAGTCTGGAGGAAATGGGGGAATGTGCTTCTGCAGCCTATTAGCAGCACAAGTGTCTAACGGAAGGTGGCAGCATTTTAACATCGTTCAGTCCAACAAAAAGAGAGAAAATGAATGCAATCTGCATGTTCCAGAAAGCTGCTCTTTACATTCAGGCAGGATGTACACACTGCTGCCTTGAATTTATGGGTTTGATGAATTTATATGGTTACAGGCAGGCAGGGAGGTGAAGTTTTGATAACTCTTCAGTCTTCTTAATGTAAACGTGGGAAACAGGCAAAGTAGGTATTGGAGAGAAGGAAAGTGAAAAATAAATTAAAAAATATGGCTGCCCAAAGGGTCAGAAAGAGCCCACCCCCAAATAGAAGGCAGTTTTTAGGTATCTACATCAGAAATATTGAGTAAGTACCTAATGAATTACTGGGATTTGATCTCATACCAGTTTCACAGGGGACAACTTTCTTCTTTTGGAGCTATCACACCCTGTATTGTCAGCTCTCATGATCTCATCACAAGCTTTTTGGCATTTATTGTTTTTCTTAAAAGCTGCAGCATTTGAAACTGGGCAACTGCATGGGAACCCCAGCTTTCACTTAACCACCATCATCACCAAAAATAGCAAGATTTGAACCCTTGTGGTTACTGGGAAAAGTCAAAAAAACATGAGCAAAATGCTCTCACAATATTCAAAAACCAAAAGGCAGAGCAGGAGGAATAACAGAATTTAAACTAGAAAAATAAAAAACACATCTCATAAGATTAGCTTAGTCATACATGTGAGTGGCCTGATTGACAATGGCATATTGCTGATGGGAAGCCTGGACCCGGGACAGAAAGCTAGGCATGTCACTGTGCACTCTGATAGGGGTGGGATTAAGTGCCTGGCTTACTGTGTAACCATGAGCACAAAATGGTGTTGTTCACTTCAGTGAGATTATTTGCTGATTTACAGCTCAAGTCGTTCTCTGAAATGAGCTCTTAACTCGCTTAAGAACTAATCCAGCGCCCAGTGCAGTTTGATGGTGAAACTCTCAAAATTGGGTCATCACAACAACCTTTTATTTTTTTAAAGTTGAAACTGCTTCAGCTAACACTTGACACACCTTTTAAGATAGATACGGATGACACTAAGGAATACCGTGCTAATGGCCACCACAAGGACTGCACGTGTTGCCAGTAATTAACACACTAATACCCAAAGAACCATGACACATTATTTTCAGTCTTTCTAGTCCAATGGCTTTGCCTCTGAAATCAGGTAAAAACTGGCAAACTTCTCTGTGCGGTTTAAAAATGGAGTAGATATAATTTCCAGATTTTTCTTATGGAAAAGAATTGTTAATTTTGAAGAGACTTCCAACTGTAGTCACCTCAGAAGCTTGACTGCAGCACAATTAAAACAGGGGGCAGATTACCAGATGGTGACCAACTATGAGAGGAGTTAATCTAGAAGAGATATGAAACCTTGCAGGAACTGAGATTTTGAGGGCTTAGCACAGATAACCCTGGGCACAGACAGACAGTCACACGGTCAAAAATGGCATTCCGTGATTGAGCCCCAGAATGACTGAACGCCTTTCTGGAGTTGCAGCAGCAGAGCTGAGAATAGGATCGTGGCACCTTTCATTCTCAGATCCAGCAAGAATTTTGTCAGACCACAATTTTACATTTCATACTGAACACTCAGTTACTGTACTTAGTAGACTCAGCCAAATACACACAGGTCAGGAACAGAGCTGGCAGGCAGAGTATACTGATTTAATTTTGTTTGGCTTTTTGATGCGCCTTCCTGGAGTTCCTATTTGCTGTGTTGTGGGTTAAATACTTAAACAGGAAATCAGCTCAGAGGACCGGCTGACCATTTCAACCTTGTGGAAACATTTGTCCTTGCCTGTTTCCCAGAACAATTCGAAGAATGCGTTATTTCTGGTACACACAACCGAAGTAAAAAATCTGTGGAGAATAATTTGTGGACAGAATGATTTGGTAGGGTGACAGCACTCACTCGAATTAAAGACCTTGGAGTAAAGATCAATACAGATATCTGCACACCTAAAGACAGGAAGTTCTGCTTAATTTGTATGTCCTCCTGTAGACAGTCATCTGACTGAGTGTTGTGCCTAAATTGCTACATGAATCTATTAGCTAATCATCTATTAGAGTGATTCTCTCAAAATTAATCTAGCCAAAATTTGACATAAATGATCTAGAATGACAACAATTATAAAAATCGCTTTACAAAAGAATGACCTTTAACAGAAGAAAAAGAAAATTTAGGCTAAATTGATTCAAATTACACACAGGCAATCAAGGAGAGATATATTTCTTTCTTTCTTTCTTCTTGTCATTGTAATAAAATGTCTGCAATGCAATAGTTCCGTCAGGCTTACAAATGCCATGTTTCATGATTTTGTCAAGGGTTTTTTATTATTTTTGCTGTTACTCCATGCATAAGGAATAAACCTTCATGCATGACTTCTATCATCATCATTAAGATCTTTATTAAAAGTTCATTCCATCATAGCAGATGCATTTTAATTGCCACTTCTTTTGGCTCAGCTCTGCAGCACTGTTTATATTGCTTTAAATTAAACTCCTTCTTACTAACGGCAAGATCTGTCAGTCCTCTAAAAATCAATGGGTGAAAAATATCATTAAGATCTGTAAATTCGATGGAAACAAAAATGGAACTCAATGAAGGCAAATATATTTCATCAGGCCTTGAAGAGGTGGTTCATTTTATGTTGCCTGTATCATGCCTTGGTCAAAATTTCTAATGATCTCAGGATAGAGATTTGTCTGAGAAAGGATGGTGTGAACCCTTCAGGATTTTCTTTTCCATGAAAAGTAATTACCTCGATGATTGATAGACATTTCTCTCCAAATTTTGATATCAGGGACCTGGCCTACATTGGGATCAATTTGCATTTCAGTCGTTTGCAGCAGCAATTGCTGTAGCTGCATATGTGCTAAATCATGAAACAGGAGAACAAGCATTACCTGTGACAACCCTGGTTTCAAACAGAAATAAGTTTGTCCCATGGACATCATAGTCCTCTGTGTGTTTTCTGAAGGACATGCACAGTTCTTGCCAGGTACCTATGGTTGATGCCAAGGAAAATCCCTGTAGGCTAAAAGGCCTCAGATAATTCCTACTCAGGGGTCTACAGTGAGTCTTTATCTTTTGTTTTTATTTTATTTTCCAAGTACTTGAAGCTTTCCTCAGGAGCTCTGAGGACTTCACTTATTGTCCTAACTTTACCACTTCTCTTGGGCAAGTAATTTGAGTTTCATGGTCCAGATCATTTTAAGTGAGGTGAGACTTGGGTAGACCTTCCTGACAGAATACACAGAGAGCCATTTCTTGGTCACTGGGGGAAGGGCACTAAAAATTCATCCACTTCTTTGAGCATAGGCCTTTTAGCTGCTATATACTCTGTTGACACAAGAGAGGCAAATTGTTGCATTCTACTTGGTTTATGACTTGATTTGTTTAGCTTTAATTCAAAAGCAAATATTCAAAAGTTATATGCCTGTTTTGAAAACTGGAGCTCCTAAGACTTGCATAGAAAGCTAGGGTGTGAAGATCATGGTTTTATAACCTGGAGGAGGTAAAAGCACAGGCAAAGCATGTTAGTGTGAGTAGAGCCATCCCATCTGTTAGTCAAACTCATGCTCAGTGTATGAATAATGCTGCAGCAATAACGCTGCTGCTTGCTCTTGGATTTAAATCCATAGTGGTTGTTAGAGGGCCTGTGCAAAAGTGGCAGTGTACAGGCTTATTTAATGCGCACCGTCACACACATGACATCTTCTTTATGGCCATAAAGGTGAAACTCTGCATCCCCAAAGGTAGTAGCAAAACAGTCTGGACAATATGGAAAAGAAAGACTTGAATGCAAATGCTGAACTGTTGCATTATCTGTGTTCTTTGGTGGTGCACTGAGGTGAAAGTGCTCCCAGGCCTGGGCCTCCTCGGGGGTGCCCAGGTGTGCAGCTCTGAGGAAGTTGCCTTTGCACAAGCTTCCTCAGCTCCTGTCATAGCCTCTACATGTGAAAGGTTTATCTTTTACTCCATCTGGGAAAAGAGAGCTTCTGCACACTCTGAAATATAGCCAGAAATGGCAGGATGGTGGGTTTTTCCTCAAGAGTTTGGCCTGCCCTTGAGAGGGGCCATGGTGCTGAGAGCAGGTCCCTCGACAGCTGTGCTGCTGGGCTGCAAGACAGATCGTTTGAAGGCTCATTTCCCGTATTGTTACAGGCTGTAACTTTAACAAAGTCCTTAATTTCAAATTGATGTGTTTGACAATCTCTTTCATTATCCTTCATCTGTGGATAGAAATGTGACTAATATCTACCAGGACAACTTATCGCCAAAACCCTATTCTTGTTCTCCAAGTATTTATTGACAAATCTAATTTTGAAGCTATTTTCTGCATGCCTAATCTTGTAAGTCTATTAATATTCTGACTAATGTGTAGTTTATAAGCAAACAGATCCATTTTCAGAAGGGCACGAGAGTGCTAAATCTATAAACTGAAGATGACTTTCTAATCTGGGCAGCAAGACATTTTAAAAGTTCCCAAAAGTTTCTTTGCTACTGCACCTGGTTTTCACTCAGATAAAACCATTTTTTTGGCAAAGCTATGATGGGAATTATGGAAGACAAGTAAAATGTGGTGAGCACCTACTTATGCCATGTTCCTCTACGGAATTGATAAACAGTGGGAAAAGGTCCTGGGAGAAAGGAGTAAGTTTAATTTTCCTAGGCTGCATGCCTTAGTATATCAAGTACAAGAAAGACATAGAATAGCTTCATTCTACATCCAGCTTTGCCGTATTTAGGCTAGTCCTTGGCTACTTGTGTCAAATAGTTGTACCTCAGTTCAACCTCTGTAACTAATATGAGAGTAAGCAGCCTTATTTCCATGTCAAAGTGCTGCTAAATGAGAAACTTCTCTTAAGGAAGATGAGCTTCCCACGAGGTAGCATTGCAAAGTTGAAATTATACATCAGACAAGTTTCAGGTAGGAGTAAGGTTTTGGTAGCTCTGGGTATTGTCTGATTGAAAGTGACTGGGCAGGGTGCTGGTAAATTCTCAAAGCTTTCTGCCTGCTATGTCAGTAGAAATCAGGGGATATGGCCATTCGCAACCAAAGAGCAGCCTCCCGCAAAAAGCTCTGTAAGCTTCAGTACATCATTTCATTTGCATACATTGAGACAGCTGGCAGTTTTGCTATAGTATGGGAGGCGTCAGTGTAAGCACGGTGTTTCTCACCCACTGGGAGAAAGATTATGAAATATGGGGGACTGAAAAGCCAGCAGTTTCTTTACAGAAGTTGAAGTCTGTCTGTAACAATACTGGTGGGATTTGCTCAGTTTTATTTTTAGAAGTTTGTGTTCAATCAGCTTATTATTTCCACTTGGAGAATACAAAACGGTGTAAATCTGATTTGTTTCTCTCTTCTGACAATGGATCTGTACACTCATTGTGATTTAGTAGGCAGAGTTAATTTCCCATATAGAGGAGTGGACTACTCGCCCTTCTTTTCCAAAGTCTGTGTTTGCTGTGTTTTTTCTAGGTAATACAGCATTATGTGCTGAGAGGCTATCAGCAATAACTTGGTGAAGTGGACAGCAGAAATGTGGCTAGATGCAGAAATATGGCTAGATCCCCTTCCTTTACACAAAAAGCCTGGAAGCTTGATCTATCTCAGAGATACAGAAGAACCAAGTATCTGCTACAGTAAATTGTAAGGGAACATGACATACATATACATACACTATGTATATATACTATATATACACACTGTACTATACTATATGTATATATATACACACGTATATGTATATCTATATTAATTGAGGTAACTGAGCAAAGCCAGGATCCTAGAGTGGTTTCTGGCTTGAAAGCTGTTAGCTAAAACAAAACCTAAATGCACAGCCCAGTGCCTCACAAAAACTCCCAGTCTGGATCAGGCAAACCTTGACTAAACTACCTTTTGTGTGAACGATCCTGTGAATCTCTTTGCAGTGGTACAAAAATACCTGGTGACAGACTTGGGTAACTGCTTTGGTTGTCCCACCACAGTTGCCATTTAAGTGAGCTGTAAGAGACAGTGAGGCATGTAATTCTGCTAAAGCAAAGGCACATGCAGAGTGGCTCAGCACTGTGCTCCAAATTTGCCTGGATATTATTTGAGCAGGGTGTGGGTAATGCAGCATCCGGGAAGGGGTGAAAAAGGAGCTTTAGTATTGCTTAAGTAGCAGTGGTTTCGGGGGGCCTGGGGACATCTGGAGGATAGGGCTCAGGCCAAGCTTGAAAGAGCCTTTGCAGATGTAAACAGGGAATCCTTAGTTCCAGAAAGTAATGACTGAAGATAGCCTTGTAAACAGAAAGCAGTGGGTAACCATAATGATGCTGTTGCTGTTATCAATTCATGGCTGGAATAACTTCCAGGACCAATATTTGGGTTAGGCACTTGGGCCAGGAGGGGTGACATGTCAGTTCTTGTCCGCTCAAAGGAGACCGGAATAGCTGCAGAAATGGAGTATAAAGCCTGGGAAGTTGTTGTGTCTTCATGACTGAGATACAAAGTACAACCCTCTGCCAGTGCTCTCTGCTTCTGGGCACTGGTTCTGCCTTCTCTGAGTCACTCAGAGGACTGTATATTTTTCTTGTAAGTCATCTTTGTCCTTCATGTCTCAGAAATGTTATTTTTATAATCTGGAAAGACTCAGCATCTGGATGACAACTCCCTCACAAGAATTATGCTTTATTTACAACCACTCCTGAGAATGGGAATGATTTTAAATGGATTACCTATCCCACAACAAACACACACTTCATAATAGCAACAAATCAGCATCTTAAGAATGGACATTCAAGTAGTTCCTTGAGGAAGACATTAGCAGCTGTCAGAAAGCAGTTTAACCTTTTGAAAGCTAAGATGCAGCTTAAAGTCTGTCCCACATGTAGAGAAAGGATTTGTTGAGGGGAAACACCAAATCATCACATGAAATGTTTTCCTAAGTGAAGGCCTGTTTTTTGTGGACTCTGGGACCTCACAACATCATTGTAAAGGTCACTAGGTTTGAGCATTTGTTTTATGTTCAATTCCCTTCACACATGCAGATGAGCCTGAGGGAAAGGGCTGCAGGGAAAACTGGCCAAAGTGTTTCATTATGTCCTCCAGCCTAAAACCACAAGAGAGTAATTGATCCTACAGGTCAAGGTTTTCACTTGCACCTTCCCTCCTGCACCTTTTGTTAATGCAACATGAAGTGCTGTATCTTTGGGGTGTCCAAAACACAGTACACATGAACACCTGGTTAGATGTTAAGGTGCCTCCTGTTAACAGCATTCAGACAATGAAAACTTGTGTCTACGTGGGATGAAAGCTATTCCCATTGATGTTTTTCTGACTGGGCTTAGGAAATATGTTCTTATAAGAGATTTGCCTCTGAATGGGTTGGATCTTAGACATTGGAAATGCTAACGTAAATGTTAGAAGTAGTGTTTCTGCTTATTTTACCAGTTTCTCCACAAATCACTGATGCCGCAGCGCTCTGTACTGCCCCTCCGTCATGTTGTACTTCCTCTTTTCAAAGCCACATGCCACTAGTTGTTGCGGCTTTGCACACTGAGCGGTGATGTTGATCCGATGGCATGACTGGCTTTAGTTTAGTTTCTTTGTGGTCCTGCTGTGTACATTCATATTCATGCGTTCTTTCTCTGTCAGATTGTATTCTTCATGGTAGTATCCAAGCCTTGGAGCCAGCAGATATTGCACAGCTCTGATTTCAGCAGAACAGGCTAAATAAGATTTTTTTCTTTTTTCTTCAGTTGTCTCTTTCTTCATCATCAGTAACAGAAGACCATTCTTCCCTGTGTTTTGTTGTTGCATACCTGACAGTTTCTTTCCCCTTGATTAATTGGAGCATAAGTCTCAAGTTACTGTGGAATAAACGGTTACCATTTGTCAGCTGAGCTGTCGTAATGGGCCCTATATGCACTTTATGATGACTTAAGCTAATGCATTTTACCTTGCAACAGGGGCAGACGAACTGTATGGGCTGGGCAATTTTGTCAGGTCTGTTGACAGACCAAGCCTTGTTAAGCTGCTGTAACTGAGTTATAACTCAGTCGTGTGGCGGAGTCCTCAATTCCAGTGTTAGTGTCCGGAGACGTGTGGTTAACAGCAGGTAACTCTGTTCAAAGAAAGGATCTCTTTGTCTATGTATGTTGATGCCATAGTTTTGGCAGAGGCCTCTGAGTCTCTAATGGACACCTTGAAGGAACGCTTATACTGTTCTCGGCCCAAGGCCTAAGTGCTGCATTGGTGGTAAAGTGAAGCCACCATGTTCCAGTTCTTCCTTTAAAGTTAGCATAAAAAGAAGGGTGTTGAATTATTATTATTATTATTATTATTATTATTATTATTATTATTATCAACCAGATTGGGGAGAGGGTGAAGGCTGACAGTAAAGAAGGAAAGTAACAAAAGTAGAAGCAGTAAAATAATTATACACCTGCCAATTCCTTTCTTTCTTGTTAAAGACTCACCCACTTTTTTGCCTGTAAAAAGTTCATTTAAAGCTGTCTCTTCTGTGCAATAGGAAAAATAACAGTTCATTCAACAGTATAATACAAATCCCAGAATGTTTTCAAATTTCCCTCTTTTGTGTGTTTTAAGATTGACAACTATATAATTAAGCATAACAAAGAGAGAAAGAGTTTAACAAGATTTAGCACAACTTCGGCAACTTGGGGTCGCAGAGGGAAGGAAATTCGAGGGCAGACACTAAATGAATCTGTGGATTTACTCATCAGAGGTGGGCAGGCTCGGTTTGAAGCACTATTTTAAGAATGGAAACAATCGCAGAGTTGCACGCAAAAAATATGTGACAGCCTGCAGCCAGGTGCTACCTGCCAAGGTCCCAGAGTTGATAGTGAGTGGAGCAGCCAGACTGGTGATCCCCATTTGTAGAGGAGATATGGACACCCACCCTTACTGCAATGGCAGCAGAAAGCTCCAAAGCACTTTTGCTTCCAGGCACATTTCAGCAGTGGCTTCTTTGTCTTTGTCTTTCCCTATCCACAAAATATGTGTGGAAGTATGTTGGAGACGTAGTCTGCTATGTTATAGTCTAGCCTGTGCTCTACACTATGTTTCCATCCTTGATGTAGGGATTGTACTCATCCCATTAGGTCATATCAAGGTCTAGCTTCAGGCAAATCCAATAGAAAACCTATCCTGTGAACTTTGCTTTAGAGGAGTAAGGAAAAATAAAGAGAAACCCTGTGTCTTCAGATAAGTCCCTTGTCTTCCCTTCAGAGCCTGTTCTTCAATTTATCTCATTTTCTACACGTCTTCTCTTTAAATATGCAGTTTCTTAGATTTTTCCACTTATACAAATCCCATTTTTCCCGATTACTTTGTCAAAACCTTTGTGGTTATGCAGCTATTTCAATCACACTGGTTCTATTTCACAGATATCCGCCGGTCATTATAATTGTTAAAGAGAGTTTGAAAAGCCCTCCTGAGAAGGATCTTAGACCTTTTAGATTTGTGAAGAAGGGGTGAAGATTCCTGTGGCCCAGATCAAGATTCTCACAGGTTCATTACAAGGCTAGTTCTGGTCTTTTGAAAAGTTATACGATATCCAAGCAGGTGATCAAACAATGCTGAGTCATTTTCAAAAGTTGTTCCAATTGTCTGAAAATTAAAAGGGGGGAGGGGTGTGTGTGGCAAAAAATATAAATAAGAATAAAATTTCTAATTCCATATCAAAATTTCCTTCGTAAGGAGGGAGAAAAAAACCTTTGTGTTTTCTGACTAACCTTAGCATTCACTTACAAAGGTGTGCTGTCTGTTCAGTGTTAATTGAAATAGAGAAGTGGTGAACCATAATAAAAATGCCATTCTTGCTTCTTTGTGGGACCTCACAAAATGCCATTTCACTATCTGAAAGTCCCATTGAGTTAATACATGTAGTTAAATCCTGTCTAGGCACATTTTCATTGCTTTAAATTCCATTTGAGCTTAATTCAGTTTCTAATGAAGTTGAAATACAATAGGAAAAGCACAGATGAAAACATGTGGCATATCTGCACCACTGTGAAAGTATCTGAAGCCCTACAAGAAACTGGAAATGCTGAGTCTTTAGCTGAGTATCCATGAACATTGCACAGAGTAACTAATTTTTATTTCTTATCTCATTTTCATTGTCAGGCACTGACTCCAGCTCAGAATAATTTCTTTTGAACTCAGAGGCAAAGAGGACCTGCAGAGCAGTGTGGTATTTTCCCTATTCCTTTCTCAGCCCTTTCACATTGCTTCTCTGCTAACTTTATACCATTATACCTTGTGATGCCCTTTCTACGTACCTCAAAGTTAGACACCTATTTAATCCTCCTTACTACTCCTGCTACAAAAATTCCTGTGCATGTAAAAGATGCGCATGTGCTGCCAGGATGAATGGGCTGTAGACACAGAACTGTCATCCCATCTCGTCTGCGGGAGTTCTTCATGCGGTATGACAGCATGGCTTCTTGCCAATGCTTGGCCAGCATTATGAAGCATGTTGCTCTCTTTCTTTGGGTTATTTTACTCTCACAGCTTTTGCCCTTCTTCCTGGGACTGAAATAATGATGGGACAGATCTGTTCCCCGGTGCTTCCCCCACTCTGAAGCCACAGATGCTTTGGTCTTTGGTAAGAGAAAGCAGCTGTGCCCACGGCGTAACTTCATTCCTCGCCTATCAAAGGCACTGCACTGAAGTGGCTGGAGGAGAAGCTGGCTCCACTGGCTTTACATTAAGAGTGCTGAATCCAAGCAGCTGCAAATGGATTTGAGGCCTTTTGCTTTTTCCACAATGACCCTGTGACTGTGCCTGTTACATATAACTGATGTAGGCAGGCATCTCCCAGGAGGTGCTGGCTTTATCATTTAAACAAGTTGACTTCTTGACTATGACCTTCTAAAATTAGCAGTGTTCAACCATGCTTTATTAAGTTCATTATATCCTGTAGCATCCCAGATGCTCCATAAAAAATAACTTTAAGAATGACCTAATCAATTCCTCAACATAATTAATGTTTCAGTTGAGGCTAGCCCAAAGGTTTTCTAACACCTAGAGTTACCATATGTCAAAAAAAAAAAAAAAAAAAAAAAAAAAAA
>VYZM01006118.1:196402-282891 GCA_013398915.1 Dromas ardeola
AAAAAAAAAAGAAAAAGGAAAACTGATCCATGTAGCTACAGCTGCCAAACATTGGACTAATCAATTCTATCTACAAGGTTCTTAGCTTCAGGACATTCTTTGGCCACAGTTTGTGAAGAAACAGAGATGGGGAAACTTACAGAATTTCCTGTAGAAAGGCCTCACTTGTGGTGAATAAATATCAGCCTCATTGCTTTTTCAATAAGACTTTGGCTGCAAGGTCTCTTGGGCATATTTGATAAAGTGTTATGACCTACTCTTCAGCACCCCAGAAATTATTTCTTTAGGAGAAAAAGAAGTGATACTGGAACAAGATGTTTGTTACCTCTGCTAAATTTGAGATCTTTATATACTTTGAAATGCCAGATTTGCTCTAAATTAAATGTGTATTACTTTCTTCAGTTCCAGCTATGAGTTGTATTCCAGCTGCTTGGGTAATCCAAAATATCATTATTTTATACACAGCTATATTGTTGCAAAGGAATGCACCACAGCTGCCAGGTCTGACTGCTGGTGATTATATCTGAAATGGTAGAATTGAGCCTCAGTCATAACTGATAATTGATCTCATAATCAGTTCCTTAATCAAACAGCATGTCTAGACAAAATTCTTGTTGACTCTTCCCATCAAAAATCTGCATGGTTCTCCTCAAAGCCGAACAGTTCTCTGTATCAGTCATTACAATTACAGTTTTATCATCTTTGTGGAGAAACAGGTAACTAGCTGTCCTTGGCAGAGCAAAGGAAACATAATTTGTGGTTTTACAGGCTATGTGTGTACTATGTATAGTAGCGCATATTCTGAAGAAAGCTCTAGATACCAAGAGTGAGTCATGAAGAACAACAGTACAGACCTAATTAATGCACAAGAAAGACCCTTCAGTCTCAGTAGTGGAGAGCATGTTCTTCAACGCCAGCGAAACTGTCTGGTTCCCGCTGTATTTGAGCTCCAGAAACTGTGACCCCATGAAGAGGCAGTGGTGTAGTTCCTCATGATTCTGAGAGGGCCAGGACAGTGTCCCACAGGCTGAAGAATGGTGGGCTTGTCAAGAACGTTGAAATCTGAAGAGCTGTTTAACATGCTACCATCATGCCAATAGTATTGTGATATATAATAATAAGAAACATGGGTTAAAACGAATAAAACAAAGTGTGAAAAAGGAATGAAAAAAAACCATACTCACAAACACACAATGATCATTGTCAAGCTGGTAAGCCAAACACTCCCCATGGCAAAACACTCATTTTTTGTAACTTTTTCAAATTTTCACTTTGTGGGCTGAAATGTTCTATGTTCAACGGATCTGAAAGGCTATTATTATCACTTGTTATTATTATTGTTCTAAAAACAATATGTTCAGGCATTTCCCAGAACAAGGATAGGGTAAAATCCATTGTATTGCCTGCTTTGCCCATGAGAATTTTGGCATGTGTTCCTTTTGACAATTGTTATGGTATGGAGCAGGGTTTTGAGCTAAACTGCTTTTTCACACCTCCATGTAAAGCCATCCTGAATGCCACAATGTCTTTAGAAATTTAGTGGGTAAAACTGAAATAGGCTTTTCTGAGTACTTATTGCAAATTAAATCTTTTTACATTTCCACCCATGTTAATTATAATCCAATGGTAGCTGTGTGTGACTGGCATATATCTTGTCACCATAGTGCTGCAATATGCTAGAGATACTGGAGTGGGCAGCAGCTGAGAGGTAGGGTAAGGGAAAGGTCTAGCAAGGAAGAACATCTAGGATTTGGAATTGGACCTTGACAAGGTCTCCTGGAAAAAGAGATGGGCACTGAAGCCAGAGGCTAAGGGACAAGTATCTCATGGGAGATGAAGAAGATCTGAGAGGCTCTTGGACTATGAGGTATGAAAAGCATGCAAAGAGACAAAGTGGCGAGAGGAGAAGGCAGAAGATCATAAATTTTGAAAGGAAGAAAAGTAGAGCTAGGACTTAAAAGGATAGTGCCTGAAAGGGCTGGAGTACCAAAATAGTACCGAAAATGGGCTGTAAAAAGAAAGGGAAAGCAACCTGGTGAGCAAGGACCATGGGACTGGAATGCCTGAAGAGCAGACAATTGTTCTGGCCAGGTCCCAGAGGAGTGGAACAGCGGTGAGAAGGCAGAGAATGGAAAAACCATAGAGATAAAGGTGGAGACTGAGCAGGAGGGACAGTATGTGGGAAGGAGGGACTCTACCAGCTGAGTAGGAATCGGTGGGGGCCAGAAGAGGGAAGGGCTGGCTGGAAGGGTTTGTGATACTGTAACATGCTTCCCTTCACAGCCCTTGAGGTTAGGAAGAAAATGCAGCATTTTTCATTCAAAAGGTAACTTTTTTTTTCCCAAATAGAAATAATACATACATGTATATATGTATGTGTGTATATATACATGTACTTGCCTCCCAGATAATGGAATTTCTGAAATGTTATAGTCATCCGGTGCTTCACCTGCTCACCTGGCAGGAAAGCTTAAATCTGGCATTTCCAAAATTAGCTTGAATCTGGCATTTCCCAAATTTTGCAGCCTGATTGTCTTAAATGTTGGTTTTATACAGGTACACACGTGTAAGGTGTTCCTAGTTATAAGCCCAAACACAAGTCAGAGCATGTATCAATTCCAAAGTTCAGTGTAACAGAAAAAAACATAATGATTTGTATCCATATCTGATTTGTTCATGGTTTTACATTAGAATGAAGTAAGGTCTAGGATTTTTTCTGGTGGAGATAAATTTCAGGACACCGGATTTTTCTGTAAGGAGTGGTGTATAAGTTATGATACGGATACTGTACTTAGTTCCTTATATTGTCATCTGTTTATTAACCACTAGTATCCAAAGTGACTGAACTATCTTATCTTGGCGATCATCAGGTCTGTTATTAGTCTGTGAAAATATTATTTAAACTTGGGAAATTCCTGTAGTTACTATTTCATAAACTGGGAGATGGATTCCTATATTTGTAGACTTTTGAGAAATCAGTGTTTCTAGCAGGAACTAATGGCCTTTTAGAATGTATGTTTATACCACAAGCAGTTCTTATAACAACACCAGAAACAAAAGGTTTTCTTTAGCCACTGTGGTAAACAGATTGCATGTGATTATGGGAAGGGTGAGTTTTATTACTGTTTCTACATTCAAAATCCTGATTGGATTTGTATCATCTAGGTTATTGCTTTCTGGATATTTCTGTAGTTCTTTTACCTAGGATCTTGGCCAACATAGAAGGTTAGACATTAGTCGTTCATTTTCCAGTACCCTTGGCTTCAGCAAGATTTATTTTAGCAGGAGCTTCACTACCAGTTTCTTTCCAGACGTGGAAACATCCCCCTTCCAGCAACAACTTAACCACACAGAGCAGTGAAATTCCAAAAGGAAATTAGTCGGGCAAGAATCCATGGGACAGGTGGTAGGATGAAGCCGGGTAACGAATTTGGGCATTGCTAAACCTGAAACTGAATTGGATGGTCCTGCCTCAGGAAAAGGGAAGAATTTATTATATCGCAGCCTGGCAATAGCCTTTATAAGCAACATATAGGTTTAAAAGAAGTGTATTGCCACTCTGCTAGAACTCCGCTACCAATGTTCCCATCCTTCCCAAGTCATGCTTAACACTGATGATATTTTAGCAGTGTGTTATCTATCAGCCATGTGAAAGGGAGGAATAAACATTTAAGTAAGATTTTTTGCCTCTTCTTGGTTTCCTCGTTATATTGCCAGGAAGCGCAGATTGTGTTTGCAGTGTTGTTTTTGTGAGACTGTTCCTGTAGAAGCTGAGCTGAACTCTTTCCATAGACTCCTGTGAATAGCCATCAGGCATTGCATATTAGGAACCATCTTTGAACAACGCATATTAAAAGTAGTAACTTAAAATGTAATATAATGTGTGGGTAGCAGTAATGCCTCAGCTGTGAAATGTATTTTGCATCTTTTTGTTATTGCTAATAGTTTGTGAAAATATTGATGTTCTTACATTTATTTGAAATCATTTACAATCAGAGCAGATATCTGTGAATCATTTTCTTTTTATGAATATCTGAAGTTGAAATTTTAATTCCCTGGCTTAGTCATGACTTGGTGTACAATCCTGTTCCTGGCCAGAATAAATGCCATTCCTAGATTCAAAGCATATGGTACAAATTCTCATGTGAACAAATACAGAATTGGATTTCTTTGACCAGTTGCCAATATTTGTTTAAAATGAATGATATTTATGAACTTTCTTGCCACAAAGCACATTCACTGCAACAGGGGTGTATGGCCTGGGATTGATCCATCCTCTCCCTTTATGGCATCAGGCTTTCTATAATACGAAGCAGACTGGGAACCACTGTGCTACAATATTAGTGGAAAATAAACACAAGCTAAGTGAATTCATTAAAAACATTAAACAAACATTTACACAAAATCTTCTGCAGTATTTGCCTACCTCTTATTCGAACCACTGACCTAGAAGGAAATGCTCCAAGCCAAATTTGACTTGAAACCATCTACATCATTGTTCTTGTACTAATAACCTTGTGGATTTATTACTTTCAGAGTATTTTATTGTTGTTTGCGCTCTACCTGGGGCTTTTTGAACTCATTATCATTGCCATTATTCTATATTCCTATATGAGAAATGCTCATCTGTTTTTCTGGTAATTTTGCAATGTTTTCCATAATATTTCCCTATAACCTGTATTCCATACATTGTATTAGAAATGAATGATATAACCATAAGCAGTAAACCTTATTGTCATTCATTTGTGTGAACAGCAACTATTCTGCACTTGGAAGTGCACAAAAAAATGCTAATAACTACTTGTAAAAACCAGACATTGGGTGCTGTTAGTCCCCTTTGTCACAGAAGACATCCTCATTTGCATTTGTATCTTCCTCCTTTGCTGCCTGCACAAAGAGAAGTGCAGACGCTATGATTACTACAGCTTCCAGTCAGTCTTACTGGAGGATTGGAGGCTTCTCAGAGCCCCTTGTCACAAATGGTTTTTGAAACAAGGAGGGCACTCTGAGCTCACTAGGAGCGGATACTTGCTGGTTAGCACAAGGCGCTTCAGCTTTGCCTTCTTTCTAGGCTGTGGGGCTCTCCTTGGGCATTGCATGAACACAATGCCAGCAGCTCGCAGAGCAAAATAGCTGAAGAAGAAGCATCTTTCCAGGAAATGCTGGGCTGAGCTTAGGCCAGCCTGAAAGCATTACAGGGCCAGGTACCAAACCCTCTGTTGAGGCAGAGTGGCTGGCAGACCCACAGGTGGATGCTTTGGGACAGATCGTCTATTTATGGGAGCAGGGAGGGAATACAAGGATGGGTTTCCCTGATTCCTTATGTAAGGAATAATCCTGCATCCTGCCTATTCTGCTATGTAAGGGTTCAGGTACACATAACTAAATACCAGCTAAAACACCACTTGGGGGGAAAAGGCATTTTATTTAGAACGTTCATTTCTCCTTTTCTCCACTAATCTTTGCCCAGTCACAATAAGCATTTGGCAGCAATTTCTTTGGAGAAATAAACAACCTGCAGCACCACGCTAAGGGTAGATGTGAAAACACAGGAAAGTAACAAGGAGAGAGAGATCAACCTTTGCTGTAGTGGAGCCTTATGCACACTTTCAACTGAGATACTACAGATATGGATTTTTTTCTTTTCTTTTTCCCCTCCGTAGAAAATGTTGAGATATTTCTGAGACCAAGCATTTATTTTGTTTCTAGAAAACATTCACTTAAGGGCCACTTCTTTTCTACAGACTTGCATAAAGCTTTCCATAATGGGTAGAAGTTGATACTTACCTTGGGACACATTAGACACTCTTTCTGCTGGCTTATATTTGGACCCATTTTGTGAATAAGAAAGCAATGGTATTTGCAGAAGGGAGAATTAAAAAGAGAATGTCTTTTACATCAGAAGGAAATTACTTTTCAGACAGATTCAGTCTTGGACATCCTGCCTCTGGCCTGCGACTGGAAATATTCTGCAATTGTGTCTTTTTCCTTAGTATAGGTTTGGTAACATCAGTGGATATAAAGCATGCTGGTTTTAGCATTGAAGGACAGTTAAGTAAAGATAGCCAAGGTGTTATGTATCTAACATCCGAGTGTAAGACACCAAGTTTCTTCAACTACAACTTCAAGAGGTGTTGAAGAAAAACACTTGTACACTTACGGACTTTTACTTGTATTCCAGTAGTCTTGTGCGAAGACAAACTGGTTGAGCACTGTTGTCCTTATTTCAAAGGACAGCATATCACAGACTGGCTGAAGAAGGAAGACATCTCTGGAGGTCATCTAGTCCAATCCTGATGCATGGAGCAGAGTCAAATAGAGTGGGTTTCTCAGGGCCATGTCCAGTTGGGCTTTGAATATCTCCAAGGATGCAGACTCCACAACCTCTCAAGGTTACCTCTTCCAGTGTTTGGCCATCCCCACAGTGAAAAAAAAAAAGGTTTTTTCTTATATTTAAACGGACTTCTTTGTATTTCAGTTTGTGCCTATCGCCTCTTGTCCTGTCAGTGGGCACTGCTGAGCAGAGTCTGACTCCACCTTCTTTAGTACCCCTCTCCCTACCCCCATCCTGGCCTTGAGGTATTTATACACTTTGATAAAATCCCTTCTTGAGCCTTTTCTTCTCCAGGCTGAACAGTCCCGGCTCTCTTAGCCTCTACTTGTATGTCAGATGCTCCAATACCTTGATTATCTTTGTGGAGTTTTTTGCTGGACCCACTCCAGTACGTCCAAGTCTTTCTTCCAGCCCAGAACTAGACCTAGCACTCCAGATATGTTTCACCAGAGCTGAGCAGAGGGGAAGAATCTACTCCCTTGATCTATTGGCAATATTTTTCCTAAAGCAGGCTAGGATGGTTTTGATGGTGTATACTTAAAAGCTGTGGAGAACAATGTATAAACCCCTCACATTAATGCTATTTGATAATATTTGGGGACCCATCTCTGGACTGTGCTCAATTCCTCCTACACAGGGTACTCCTGTTGTCTAGCGCAGTTCCATGCATATTGTTGCTCCTGTGGTAGTTAGCATCACCAAGGATTAAGTGTCTGTTCCTGGGGAGTAACTGGACAAGAAGTTTATAGGCAGAGCTGTTTGCACTTACTGGGACAAGCAGGGTGTGATTTTGTGGAATGTTAGAGCAGCTAGTGAGCTAAGGTGTCCATGAGACACTTTGCGGTGGACTCTCTGGAATATGTTACAGCACAGAGTACCTGGTAGCATCGTTCACAACAAGAGGAATCTCTGTCCATCTGTCTGTACATGTGCAAGCACACTCTGGGAAGGGTAAGGAACTACTCCATAAGGGAATTCTCCAGAAAGTTACTTTTCCACTCATCTCTGGTGGGTTTTCCTCAGTGTCTGT
Organism: Dromas ardeola; assembly: GCA_013398915.1. Lineage (NCBI taxonomy): Eukaryota > Metazoa > Chordata > Aves > Charadriiformes > Dromadidae > Dromas > Dromas ardeola. Next base: position 203,767 of record VYZM01006118.1, read on the forward strand.
ACTACAATGCTATTGTCTGGCAAAGCCTAAACTCTCATCAGCTGTCTCCACAACTCCAGGCCTGAATGCAGCCTGCGTGATCTCCTTAGCAAGGCACCCTGCTGCTTGTCAGGGAGAAACGCACTGCCAAAATTCCTTCCACCAAGTCTCATACCCTGCATCTGCCTCTTTTTTCCCTTTTGCTCCCTGTCCCAAAATCTGACTTGCATTAACAGCTGGAAGAGTTCGTCTTCTAGAGTAGGATCTGTGTCTTTCCACCAGCAGTTTAATTTACTGTGCTGGCAAGCTGAGAGCACTTGCACACAAGGGCTTAGGAAGAACAGGCATATTCTCCCACAGTCTGCCACGAATTAATTCATAGAGCGGTACACAAAGTAATGCAGTGTGACAAAGCATCAGCCAACCTGCTGAAACCTAGACTGGTGCAAGACTAATCCAGCAGCAGGACTTTGCTCTGGGCCTGCTTTACCCGGCCCAGATAAGTCCCAAGTCACTGTACAGTTAAAGTATATTTACAGGTAATGCTGTGGAGTCAGTCTTGGGGACTGGCATCTGATCTGAGGACTTGGATTGGCTGTACCCAAGTACGAGCATTTCCTCAGCAAAGTTCAACCTGTTCCTGCATCCTCCCTATTGTACTTCACCTGCACATCTCATGGAGGAGATGTCAGTAGTCTGTGCCGGATTGTTCTGCCATTGTTCCCAGCAGGATAGTCCTTACATTGATCGGGATAGTGGAGGGCAGTCAGCAAGTAAGTATTTCTGCCATCATCCTCTTTGCTGGGTCGATGGCTTTCAGCCTAAGTTAGAGTACAGGATTAACCTTTAACCTGTACTGCCAGTCCTGTAAGCAAGTGAACAATAAAGAATGTGCTTGCAGTGCTGTGATAAAATAAAATAGCCCAAAGAGAGCATTTTGATCAGTTTTAGTCACATTTGGATTAATGCCAGCTTTCTTCCATCCTAATATAAAGAATATGGAAAGTATACATTAACATATAAACTTTATAGCATTAAATTATATGGGTGTTAGTCCACAACGCACAGCCACACTCATGTATACACCTACAAAATTATTTGGTCTTTGTGGACACTGATGAACAGCTTTTCACATTTCCATACTTGCAAATATTGAGGTGAACAAATAATTAAGAACAAAACCCAGTCCTGAGCGTACTGTGGCATCACCAACATAGATTTGTAAACATGAATACAACAAATGTTCCCAAATAGTTTCTGTGTATTTGTTAGACAGGATTGGTTCAGACAACCTGGATGGGCTTTTTAAGTCTCTTGATAGCAGATGTGCAATGAACGAAGAGCAGAACGCTAGTGAAAGATGAACAAACTGCCTCTTTAAACAGCTTTGATCTGGCAGGTCTTTGCAATCTTCTTAAATTCATTTGCAATTAAGTGATTTTTTTTTTTTTTTTCTAGAAGGACAGCCCCTTAATTTTCATCTGTCTGAAGATCAGATTCAGTGACGGGTAAGAGCCACTCTAAGTTTATGCCAATTGCCATGGGGCTGGCGCAGTCCCGGACACCACTGCCAGGAACATCTGAGCTGCTTTAAGCTACCCTGGGACAACAGAGCCCCACTTCTGCCCTCCCCTTTTCATCCCTTGCCTGACCGTGGTGGGGTGGCGGGCAGGTGGGATAGAATAAAGTTGCATTCAGGAGGGTTTTCAGCTGTAACTTCAAGCAAAACAGCATTATCAAGGCTGAGGATCAGTCCTGACAGGTTTTATCTCCTGGGTCAGCTGAGTAGAATGCAGTTTACAGGATGTGGCTTGTTAGTCATTTAAAATTGGACATCCTGTTTGCTTTGTATGGATGTCAGTCTGTGGTAGCACTTAAAAGCAAAGATTTCTCAAGGGTCCCTGGCCAAACAGTCTTCTTTTCCCTGTGCCCATGCACTTCATTGCTTTGAGTGGCACTGCGCCAGATTACATCAGCTGAGAATCAGGCCTAGGCTTTCCAGTGAGGAAAAGTGAAATGAAAATGGCAGTCAGTCCTGCTCACATGAATTTAAATATAAATTCAGACTCTACCTCTCTCGCACATCCAAATCTGCTGAAATTGCATATGAGAAGTTCCTTTCATACCATCCTGTAGAGAATAAAAATCACCCGGACCCATTCATTGTCCCTGCTAGGAGATCTCCTCGCTTGGATAAGCACACCAAGCATGCATGTTTACCCTTCTGCCACCTGTGCCAGGACTGCGCCCATCAAACAAACATGGCCGTGGAGATCTGCAGCATGGTGGTCCTCCTGTATCACTGTTTTGTACATGTACCGTTACGTGGTTCTTCGGTTTTGGGGGGTCAGATGCTCTGGGTGGGTATCAGGTAACTTCTACATAACAGAAACATTAAAAAAGTGTGGGAAGAAAGACAAAAGAGATCTTCAAAAAGCCAGTGATGCTGTCAGAAAATGAAGAGGCAGTTTGGGAGAGAGTGTGATATCCTGAAAATCTGCATTTGAGAGCGTGTGTGGAGACTATCTTTGTCTAGAAAACTGTTGAACAGAATGAAAAACTCATTTGTATGCCTTAAAGGTGCAGTATCATTGGATGCTATTTTGTGCAACAAGCTGGTAGCTCGCACTACCACTGACTGTTCATACTAGTTTGTCAATGTGATGCCTGACTCATACAATAAAAGATCATTAAATGGACTTACTAAAAATCCATTGGCAAATGAGTTATTTTGCATGTTAGCTGCTGCATCATGTCTGACTGCTGTCCCAGTCAAAGGTGCACTCCAACTGTAATGTCATTTCTGAATGCTAACTGCTAAATGCAAGTAGCACCACATATTTAGTCCTCACAGAAAGGGTTTCGATACCCATGCCATGAAACTAGTAGGCAATCCTGCTTTAGCAGGGGAGTTGGACTAGATGATCTCTAGAGGTCCCTTCCAACTCTGAAGATTCCGTGATTCTGTGATTCCGTTTCTTTCTTTTTGGCTCACATCTGTCCCATTTTCTTCTCTTCCCCTTTCCCCATATTTTTTCTTTTTTTCTGACTGCTTATGCTTTCCCATTCTAACCATGTCTTCATGTTTCACTTTGTCTTGTGCAGAGAAGTTTCTCTTTAGCCTCTGCACAGAGCTGGCAAGGGGACAGCCTAATGCAATGAGCTGTCTGGGGTAGGAAATGTCCGACTGCAAGGATCAAAGTTCTTCTTCAAAGAGACAGAAAGTCAATGTTGTGTAATGTCTGAGTTCCTGGTGACCTCCTCAGCAGTGAAGTGGGAAGAAGGATGAGCTTGTGATTATCAGGCTAGTCTGGTGACCTGGTTCAAGTCCCCTCTCTGCTGCACGCTTCCTCTGTGAGTCTCAACATGTCCCTTACAGCTTGCTGGATTTTTTGGACATCTATGCAGATGTGGGACTTTTCACAAATGTATGATGAATTTTGAAAATCTGACAAGGAACATCTGCCTTCTTTAGCACCAAAATACTCTTCAACTGGTGGATGTTTTTGTCCCCCAGTGCCTCCATTCCTTTCTGTAAAATACTTATTTCTTGCCTTGTAGATGAGACAAAACCTCTATTGGTGGTGGAGCTGTGCAGACAGTGCTGCACTATATGGGTGCCATAAGGAGAGAGATATTCTGCTATATTTGGCTCTAGGGCATGGAGACGCTCATGCATAGCTTATTTAAGGCCCAGTCTCATGAGCCTCTGAAATAAATGAATGGCCCTTGTATGTGAAAATTAGCATTATGTATATTTGTTTAAAAAGAGTGGATTCTTTTTTGGTGATGAGAAAAGAATATACATTAAAATACCCAGGCACAAACACTTTTTAATATTTTTTTTGGCACCAGCGGGCTCTTTTTCAGTTGATTTTGTCAGCCACATTTCCTTTCTGAACAGAGGTTACATACAACAATTGGATGAACAATTGTAGAAAACTCTCAGGGGGACATTCTTGAAGCCAAGCCCGCATGAGATCATGTTATGAGTGTGGCTTGGCTGTGCTTTTATTCAGTAGGTGATCTCATTCATCTGAAGTACTAATAATTTTAACAGGGAATAACTGCAGCTATCCAAAAGTATAGCAAAAAAGTGATCTTGCAAGATTTCCTGTGAGTTTTGCACAGAAATATCCATTTCTGTGCTAGCTGATTGGACGCAAACTGGATACTGCTGGTTAGACAAATGAATAAAATAAGTTTAATACAAGCATATAAGATTATTCACTAGAGTGACGGCTACACCAGGTTTATTGTTTTTGTCTAAATATGCATTTTATAGGCTGCTTTTAGATTGTTAGCTTTTGGGAAGGAGACCATGTAAACATCTGCATTTCTGCCATTTCTGTCTCACTGGGGGTCTTGCTAGGGCCTCTGGATACTATCATGATATAAATATTAAATACAATCTAACAGATTAAATATCCTGGGACAGGTTAGCCTATGATTACCCCTGAAATGCCTACAGAGCATTTCCTCCAGTGTTCCTCAGTAATGAAGAAATCCCTGGCCGGACCAATTATTTGCAAGTTCAAGAGGCAGTACAGGCTCCTGGCTAGAAAACTTACTTGGGCACAATCAACTGAAAACTTTGAACTGTCTCTCAGAGCAAAAAATATAAATGTTTACAGCCAGAAATAACAAGGCTGGGAAGTTAAATTAGAAGCAGGGACCAAGAAAGGCTTTGCCTAATTCTGGTTTCAATCACTGACTGCAGCAGTCATCAGGAGCAGGCGCTGCTGTGGGTTTGAGAATAATGACTTTATTTTAAGTAGACAGAAGTTGTTGGCTTGACCCAATTGCTGACAACCAGCCTCCCCTAAACACCCCACATGGGGCCAGATCCTGAAGTCCTCCTGTGGTTTTTATCCAAGACCATTCTCACTGCAGTCAAAATTTGAGCAGACGCAGCCTCAGTATCTGGCCTACACCTATTGCAGACTCTTTTGGTCTCTTAAAACCGACATAGAAAAATAGTGCCCAGGTTTCATTTTCAAGTCTCAAACTCCTCTGCACTGTTGGCCTGTTTTTTCTGCAGTGAGTTGAGAGTGGGATATAAATTACAAGTCTCTCCACTGTTAGCTTCTTGCATCTCTTGGGCTCATGTTTCAACAAAATAATGGATTGCCAGCCTTGACTTCGTGCAGCAGGCAGAGTATATCATCCTTGAGCTTGATCCTGCCGGGGTGGAGCAGCTTGGGAATATACAAGGTCCCCTCCTCTGAAGGCAATGAAACTAGATGTTACTCAGCTTCTTGGAAGAAGAGAGCATGTTAGCTTCCCTTGGGCAGTCTTCCCAGTCTGGCTTTCCCAGTGCTCATGACCACAGCCTCCAGACAAGCACCACAATATAAATGTTTAAATATATGATTTTATAAACCAACAGGGAGGTGAACAACTGAAAGGGCAAGCAGCCTCAGAGAAGAAAGGCTAACAAATGCATGCACACACTCATTAGAGTACAACGGACAGAAAACCAACACAAGAAAAGTTGAAACTGCTGCTCCCTGTCAAGAGGAGAGATTGTACGATTGGTGTGATTCAGCCTGAGACCATTAAGCCATAGCATTGAGGACAGTTGATATTGTGATTTGGGACACTAGACTGTAACTTTGGAAGGTTTGGGTTGATTGGCTTTTGTTTCCCCACTTTCTGCTTTTTTGTGCCCTATTAGGGCACCTTATCTCAAAGTGCCTCAAGTTGTCCTTTGTTTAGATGCATCCGTAGGAAGGCTATTTCTTACTAGAGAGGCTGGTGCTCCGAGATGCTAGTGAAACGTGAATAATCTCTGTCATGTGGCGCTTAATGTCTCCAAGTAACTCAGTGGAAATGATTGATTTTTTTTTTTCTTAAATAATGACTTCTTAGCAAACACAGAATGAATCTGAATTCCCAATTCCCACCTGATTGCTCTATGTTATTTCAATAATTTGCATCTGAGCTTCATTAGGTATCTCAGTGTGATATCTGTCCTGAATAGCAGTCAAGAAAATCTGAGGTTTGTACAGAAACTACAAGAATTTTCAGAGCAACTTTAATTTAAAACAATTTGGTTTCTCTTTCCACTGGATTGAATTAGTTAATTTGGAGAAAGTACTAATGTGTTGTTATGTATAGGTTTATCCTAGTGAAACTTTCTTGCTGCTCTGAATGTGACCTTCCATAACGATAATGTGTCTGCCTGTCTAGATACAAGGAAAGCCTCTGTGCACTCTTAGAAGCGAATTTCAGTATTAAAGCTGCTTTTACTGAGTCCCCCCCCCAGTTGCTGTCTGCTGCATTTTGAGTTGTATGCCTCTAGAATACTCACATAAATTTAGGAGCCTGAGTGTAATTGGGCTATAGCTAAAGGAGTTTAACAGGAAAATAAACGGAGCTGTTGGGCAAGTATTAGGGGATCTTTTAAAGGCAGAGCTATTACTGCCGACATTATTGCAAATGATTCCAGCATGAGTTCCTAATGTGCTTTTTCAAAGGACTAATAATTAAAAGCTGGTTTTGTTTTTTTTCCGCTCCGCCCATCAGTTTCTCATGGTAAATGCATATGTTGTAGGGCAAATAATTTATTTGCTTGCCACAACAGTAGCCAGAACAGCTTTTTTTTTCACTGACGCCCCTCTCTCTGTACCAATCTAACCTACACCTATGCCTGTGGTGGAAGTGGTTTGGCACCATTCAGAAGAACTGGCTTTTAAGATCCCAGGCAGCAAGTGAATATGCTGTTCTGACGAGGTGCCCTCCTCCCGCATACCAGAACTGCTGGCAGCTTTGGGGCTCCGTGGCTGGCAACCCCACCTCCTCCTCAGCTTCCTCAGCGCCAGACCAGATGTCCTCAGGAGGAAGAGCTGGCACTTGAGGTCCGGACTGCGCTCGTAGGCACAGGGCTCTTGCTTTGAAAGCAGGTTAGATCCGAAGTGCTGCTGCTCTGCCACTGATGTTAAGTGCTGGGTGCCTCCAGAAAGCATCCCAAATACGAGAGATTGAGAGAGAAGCTCTGCTAGGTTTAACTTTTGCATTGGAAGTGTGACCCTGAAAAATTTCTGTCGCTGCAGGCCTCAGAGGATGGTGTGTAATCTTTGCACCTCTATAGCACAAAATCAATAGAGTTTGGAAATTGCATTTAAAATAGGTTGGCAAATCAAGGGAAATGGACAAATGTAATGAAGATATGCATGCTCTGAGTACTGCACAGTGTGTTCATGTAATTCCTCTGAATGCCTTCTAAGTGTTAGCACCAAAGAATGAAGAATAATTAAGTAAACTATTAATAACTCAGGGACACTCCCTGTCTCAAATGTACTTTAATATTATAAATGTAAGGTCAAAACTTAAGAACAAAATGACTTATTAAAAATGATACAGAGAACCCCTGTCCCTTGCCACTACTCCAGCTGTGTTTGAAAGGTAGTACTTATTTTCTTTAATAACAGAGCTTAAAAAGGAACATAATTAAATAAAAAGCTATGGAAATACATAGAATACTGGGGTCTAACTTGAACAATTAGCATCACTTTCAGTGGGCTTTCTGTCGTGCCAGAGGTGATTCTTGTGAAACAAACATTTGTATTATTTTCGAGAGAGAGGAAAATTATGATTCCACTAGTAGTATCTTATGTCATCCAGCCAATATAAAAAATTATTATTTTTTGAACATCCAAGTGTCTTTTTGAGGATGTCACACAAATCAGGGAAGCAAGGAAACAAGAACTGATTTTCTCTGACCCTTATTTTAAATGTTTTAGCTTGAAGGAATGTTATCAATGATTTTTTTTCAGCCGTTTAAAATATTAATTTTATTTATCCCTCTCTGTGACTTTGATCTGACCTTTAGAGTCTAGGAAGCAAAACGGAGTGTATTACTGATTTGTTTCTGTTATACTTTGCGTTCACAAGTCCCGCTATTCATCTTTCTGCTTAAAAAAAATTGGATTCAACTCACCTAACTCCAGGCATCTAACTAAGGTACCTAAGTTCAAAGTATGGTTGGTCTACTTGCCTTTTACTGTCAATTGTCACAGATAGGCACTTTCTGAGGGTGATCCTAAGCCACTTAATAGTTTAGTACCCTCTGGAGGTGTCCTGTCTCTGTCTTGACAACAGAGGATACCTAGGGTGACATTGTGCCTAGGCTGTGTGTCTCATTTATGCACCTAAAATTAGACAGAATTAATCTAGACCTCAGAGGCTTTATAGTTTAATTTGCTATTCCATAGTGTATTGGTTGCTGGCATGGAAGTATTTTCCTTTTTTTTTTTGAAAAAAAGAGAGTGTACGAAATGTGTGTATATGCTTATATATATAAAATATGACTGAAGGATATTTGCATCCAGAAATAGAATTGAAAGGACAGGTGTCCCCCTGAGCCTGTCTCAACATAGCAGAATGACTAGAGGGTCTGCTGAGATCTGCCTTGACAGGGTAACCTGCTGTCTTCTTCCTCCAATAACATCTTTTTGCCCTGTAGCGTGTTCTCACCTTCAGTCACTTGCATTTTCTTGCAAAGGATAAAGCACTTACCAGCTACACAAACTAATAAAACCCATTAGTTCTCACTTTTCTTTCACTTCTCTAATACATAAATTACCCCAGATCTCGTGAAAATCCTAGACTGGAGAAACAGGTTTTTTGTAGTAGTGGCTTAAACTCCTGCAAGAGTTCATCTGCCATCCTTCACACTATGGTCTTAAATCACTTACCTAGAAAAAGTCAATATATTGACTAGCCTATGTTCATTTCCATGTAGAGAAAGTATGGATTAGCTAGTCTAGTCCATCTCTGCACTCTTAGTGATATCGGCACAGTTGCTTAAGAGGTGTTGCTATTAAGGCATCCCAGTCCTAGGTAGATCACACCCCCTGTGGCCTTGGCTTTGGGACAACATACTTGCTCTTGCCATGAGAAAGAGGGAGAAATGATGTCTCGTTGCCTTTCACCTTTGAAGAGGAAGGCTTCATCTAGACCAAGAGGCTAGTACACTGTGACTGCCTGGAGTCCTGCGTCTTGCTTGTCCACACGAGGGATCTGGCTGGAGCAACCCACGTACCCTCTGCCTGCCTTATCTCTTGCAGCACCCAAATCATTGGGTTTTGTTGCAAACCCCAGATTCACTGATAGCAGCACAGGCTATGGTTGCGCCAAGCACCTACACACAGAAACGACTGGGTCTACTAGAGGTAATCAAAGAGAAAGAGGATGAATGATGCTAGTGTTAGCTAGTCTGTTAGCATGGACAACGTATCTGGTCACTTAAACAGCAACAAGAATGTCCCCATAAACTAAGCAGCTTATTTCTCCTAAAATTTTCATAGGAGAAAAATATAGTTGTATCTATATGGAAATGCTTGGAGAGTAGTGCACAACTTTAATGGCAAGAAATGTCCCAGCACATGTATTACTGGTTTTGGACTTCTTAGTTGTGAGGTGTACATCTTCTGCATAGCAAATGCAAAACTTCTGAGAATAGGCCTCCTTTTCTTGGCTACTTTTTCTGAAGGCTTAGAAGTGGCCCCTCCAAAGGTAGAAAACTATTGGCCTAGGTACATGGAAAAATAAGTTCCTTAAAAGTTTACTTAGACCTTTCAATGTATTCTAATATATTGTTATTGGGATGAGAACAGAATAGAAATCTAGATAGATTACATTAGATAGCTAAGCACTTTTTAAACATAATAATTTGCTTTATTTGGTAATGAACAGCTAATAATTACTTCATACTGAACACAGAGTTTTCAAATGTGATTATATAGGTTATATTTCAAAATCATATATTTAGATTTATACTTGGTAATTAGGAGCCTAAATATAGTTTAAATATGATGGCATTTATTTCCTTCATGTCTGTGTCACTTTGCAAGCTGAATGCACTGTATATATCTTACTCCTGCTTGGATTATCATACTCTGTTTTAATTATAGTGAGTCCAGCATTGGAGTTTCAGATACCAAAGCTCTCAAGGACTGGGAGATTTCATAATCTGAAATGAAACAAACTGTGTAGCTCAGATTCCTTTCCAGCAATGAAATGTAACATGCCAGTGTGGGGGTTTTGTATATTTTCAGCATTGACCTTACTCTGCTCCTGCTGGAGTGTGATCTTTTACTAGAGAAGTTTTCAGAAATCCCAGCCTCAGCTTATCTTACAGAGCATCCAACATGGTGGGGAGGTCTTCTCTCAAAACCATTTTAATGTTGTTCAGATTCTGTGGGAATGGGTAGAAAAGTGTGGAAGCATTCTCCAAAGCAATGTATGACACTCTGCTATGGTGTGGTAGAGGAACCTTGACATGATACCTATCAGGTGTATGCGCATATAGACAATTTTTGCAGTGCTGCTTTGCTGTCATGGCTCCAAGGGCACCATCAGCAGTGACCATCCCTACACAACTCCCTGGGGGTCCCCCCACCCTGCCCATGGCCCAGAATCCCATTTGAGCCTTCTGGGGCCATCAGTCCCTGCCCAAGTGATGCCACAGCAGTGCTGGTTTTCAACTCCCTGCAGCCATGCCCTGCCCGGCCATGGGTCTCATTGATACAGACCCATCCATGGGCCAATGTCCCAGAACGTTCCCATCCCCAGGGAGGTGACTGGTGGTCTGGACTCTTGGCTGAACCTGGCTATGGTCTCTGGGTCTGTCCCACTCCCTCGCTGGGGTACTGTGGGGCTGGGCCCTTGCAATCAGGTTGGAACAGCAGTCAAATTCACAACAGGCATTTAACTTTCTGCTCTTTGTACAGGCTCGGCACCGACATGCAATGCATCTCCTGGTGTTTGTCTTCTGTACTTATCATTTGTTTTTATCAAAATGCTCATCGACCCAGGAAGGCTTAGTGTCTTTCATGATTCACCAGCTTGTTAGGGCTTAAGTTGTTTGGAGTAGGCTCTTTTCTGTTTATTATTCTCTTCTTGTGATATTTAGTGCAGCTCACAACATATTAGCCTATGGCTTGGGAAAAGCTAAATCACCACCTAGACTAGAATACATCTGATGGACTGGATGAGTGGGCTAAAAATAATCCCTGGTGTATTTTTGTTACCTTCTTTGGAGTAAGATTAAAATGGAATTTGACCCATAGAGACAATTTTCCTGCATTTGCAGTAGCAATATTATCCTTTTAGTGAATCAATAATGAAAATATATGCTACTCATGCATGAGTTATCTCCATGGAGGCATTTGCCACATAAGTCTTTACATTAAGACATCTTAGAAAAGTAGTTCATATCAATAATTTATTCTTCACCATGTGAGCCAGACGATAAGACCATTTTATTCCAATACACTATTACATTATCAACATACTCCACAGAAGTTGTCCTTGTTGACAAGTGAGACTCTTCCCTGGTCTCCTTGTCGTATCATGACTTATAATCATAACATTGCCAAGAAGTATAGTTTGATCCTAATGCAAATCAGTCATTCATTTCAGACAGAAGTGCTCAGAAGGAATACTTAACGTGTGAAGTTTCTCTGTGTCAGACAAATTGATTAAATGTAGGAGTTAGTATGGGATAAATAAAGGCACATTTTGAATTTCAGAAATTTAAGAATATTCCCCAATCTGTTTATTCACCCCTGAGAGATTAGTTGTTTATTCCACTGTTTATTATTGTAGAGAGTTCTTCCTGTGTATTCAGAACATCAACTAATAAATTTTACACAGGTCTTCTGTTTGAATAGGAGATAACACCTCAGCGTCTCGATGTAAATGACTTGTTTCAGTGTCATTTCAGGTTTTTTTATTTGAAATAGTGAAGGGGTGTGAGGGTGGTGAGCATAGAACATGCCATAACCCATGTGTTTTTGAATGTTGCATAAATCTTTAGCATGACAATGCCCTTGTGGTTCAGAGTAATGGTTTAAGATGGTCAAGCAAATAGAAATGTACTCACATTTTGCAACACCACTAGGTCTGCTTCTCAAGGACCTCTTGGTATATTCTTACTTGATGTGTTTCGTGAGGTTTCCCATGTTAGGTAGCAGTGTTTCAAAAATTAGGTGTGGTCTCATCTCCACTTCTCTTTGTGGTCCCTAGGTAGAAATCCTCCAGTCGATTTCTCAACATCGGGAGTTAGGTTCTCTGTAGTTTTCTGAGTAGTGCTCTTGCACAACATGCATGATGCCAACTATTAGCATAAGCCTGAGGGCGTAGAAACTACGAGCAGTATGCCTGCTGTAACTCTGCAGTCAGGCTTCTTGTACAGTACTATGAGAAGCAACTCCACTGGTATTAACAGCTATGTATGCCTTTTGTTATCGATAGGTATCAAAATCAATAGGTATCAATATTGATAGGTACTGATACCTATAGATATTGAAATCAGAATTGAAACCAGTAAGTACAAATGCCTAACAATGCCTATTGATATGGATAGGTGCTAATACCTATTGATATCTAGCCATACCATTACCAATTGGTAGGTCTCAAAATTGATAGACATTGATTGCCTATTGATGACTATTAATATCAAAAGGTATCAATATCAGTAGGCATTGACGTTTATTGATATGAAAATAAATATCAAAACTGATAGGTATTAGACGCTTACTGATCCTTATCAATAAAGGTAGGTATTGATGGAAATAGGTATCAATAATGATAGGTGTAGATGTCTATCAACAAGTATGGATATTGATAGGTACTGATAGATATCCATACCTACTGATAGTGCCACCTATTGATAGATATCAAAATAGATGGGTGTTGGTACCTATCAATAGTTTACAATATCAGTAGGTATCAATGGGTATCAATGTCTATTGATGCTTATCAATGCCTGTAGGCATCAATATATATCAACGCCTGTAAGTATTGATATCTATTGGTGTCTATTGATATCAAAAGGTATCAATTCCTATTAAGTCTTGATACATTTCAATTCCTATCAATATTTATATGTATTGATAACTATAATAGGTATCTAAATCAACGTCTATCTGTAGGTTCCTATCCTATTGATATGGAAAGGTATTGATGGCTATTAATATCAATAGTTATTGATGCCTACCAATGCCTATTGATGCCTATTGATATTAAAATTGGTATCAAAATTGAGAGGTTAATGCCTATTGCTAAGTATTAATATCCATATTGATAGGTATCACTACCCAAGATAGATGTCAAAATTGATAGATATTGATGGCTATCAACATCAAAAGTTATTGGTAATTATCGAGGCCTACCTGCATCAAAAATTGTATTAAAGCCATTATATATGGGTAGGTAGACCTATCAATATTGATAGATGTCACTTCCCACTGGTATAGGTATTGATAAGAACTGATGTCCATTAATATTGACAGTTCTTGATGCCTATGAGCATTGAAAGCTATAAACACTAATAGGTATCTATGCCTCTTGATTTCTATCAATATTGAAAAGTATTGTTATATATAACTGTAAATTCCTATTGATATCAATAGTTACCTTTGCTTACTGATAACAATAGTTTTCATTATCAATAGGTATCAATGCCTATTGTTGGGTATCAATATAAATAGCTGCCAGTTTGTATCAATATTGATAGATATTGATGCCTGTCAATATTGGTTGGTATCAGTGCCAGTCAATATTGATAGCTAACAATCCCCATTGATGCCTATCAATATCAATAGATATCCGTACATAGTGACATTGATCGGTATTGCTATCGAAATGCTTTGATGTCTAAAATAGGTTTTGAAATAGATTTTGGTAGGTATCAGTGCCTATTTATTGTAGGGCATCAATAAATATAGATAACTATCAATACGCCCATTGATCCTTAATATTATCAATAGGTATTGATGCCAACTCCTGTCAATAGACATCGATACCTATCAATAGATATTCATACCCGTAGGTAGTACTAGATATCAAGTCAGTAGGTATCAACGCTTATTGATATTGATATGCAGATCAAAAAGGATCAATGCCTGTCAATATCTGTATCTGTCTGTACCAATAGATATCAACATCTATGGATATTGATTGATACTGATACCTACTGTGAAGTATTGCTATATAGTTATTAATATATATACACATATTTATATTTGTATGCATATATCTGTATCTATAAATATCTAAATACACTGATATCAATATTGATATCAATATTGATAGATATAGATTACTGCTTATTTATATTTATATGTAGATGTATATGAATATATAGATATATTTAAGACAGAGCACACAGTACTTCCTGACAACTCTTTTAATTAGGCTTGACACTGGAGAAAGAAGGAGGCAATTCTTTGCAATAACGAACATATGAGTTGCATAAAAAAGCTGTGTGTGGCCTCCAAGCAACCATAAAAGATACTACTTTGTATCAGCTTTTGTGGCATTGAATTCCTGATGGTATATCTTGTCCTTCATGTCTGTGGGAAAAATCATAAGCATTTATGTTTCTGAGAGCCATCTTGGACTGTGGGAAGGAAACACAAAATCAAGGACAAGAGACCAAACTTTCCATTCTCCTTCCTCAAATGTGTAATTCAATGGAGACGTCATTGTCAAGTGATAAATCACTCTATATGGACACACATGAGCTCAGTCAAGACCTTCCGTGGTACTTAGGGTATAAAAAATACTTTATTTTTGTAGTTGCAGGACAGAACAAGTAAGTTGGCCAAATATTCAAAACTGGGCGATTTCTAATTTTACAAAATAAATGAATGTCTAAAAAGTACAGAATGGCTTGCACCCTGGTATCTCGTGGAAATCAAATAAATCTGTGAGCACATAACTCACAAATATGAACTCAAAAAATAGACCTGAGGGACTTGCTGTTTTGACCGGAGTCGGGGGTGGAGATGGGGGCAGGGAAAAGCGATCTAGATAATTGTGTACATATAAAAGGCCAAATCCTTAGGCCATAAACCAGGCACACACCCAATGATGTCAATGTGTTTGGCTTACAGGGGAAATAAAGCAACTTTTATTACATGCTAAGTGAGAATCTTTTCTTGTCCAGAATGAGGGAAAAGTGCAAACAGGTGCTGGCTCAGCAGGAATGGAAACTCAAGAATAATAACGGCTTTTTCTTAGGCTCATACACATCCTGAAAGACTGAATTTCTGTCAGTGCCTTAATAAAGAATTATCTACTACTCAATCCACCTATGTCTGGGTTTGAGGCTATCTGCAGAAGCGTGTGACCATGAGGCTGCTTGATGTCGTTTCTCCATCTCTGCCTTTCACTTGTGCACAAGCCATTGCGAAAGCAACCCCCCTCAGTCGAGGAAGCAGGGGCCCCGCTCTCCTCCGGCTCGGGGGGGAAGAAAGGAGTCATTATTGACACATGCAAGTGATTTGAGAAGAGACTGTCTACCCCGATAGAAAAAGACTTAGTTGTCTGGTGAATCAGGAAATGTCAGACTTTATGAAAGGTTAATGGGAGGCTTTAGAAACACATTAAATCTAATCTTACAGCACAAATGCTGATGACTTTATGTCAAGATCCTAGAAATAAGCAAGGACAAGAAAGAATACTTTAGGTGAAAGTAAGTTTTAACCGGGGAGCCAGGAGAGTGCTTTATTGCAACATATTGTTGAATTTCTCCTTCCATATAGAGCTGGCGATCTGCCTGGTACCATATGCTAAAATAGGACATACCACAAGACCATTTGAACTGAAAGCAACGCTCAGGTTTTTTTTATACTTACTGAAGTTTAATTAAATGAATGACCTGGTCAAATCTGGAAGTGAAAGAAATTAATTCATTTCAGAGTTATTTACTTTAAATGGGCTGCGTAAAACTCTGGTCACTGCAGGGACTGGCAGGGGATTGTGTAACGCTGTTAACGTAACCTTTCCACTTCAGTCAGAATCATCCATGCCTCTTCTGGTTTAGCTGAAGAATCATTAAAGATGGAATTCATAAATAAACACACTTTACTTGCAACCTTTCCCCCTGCCATTTTACAATCTTATAGGCATTAACAGATGCAGAAGCACAGGACATATGGGAACAAGCAATAGAAGTTTAGTTAGTCGGGCTTAGTTGAATAACTGACACAGTTCTGTGCCATTTGCTTTTAAAACAATATCTTCTGATGTATCAGGTTTTAATTTTATTTTTAGCTCATTAGTATTTCATTTGTGACTTTTTTTCATTGCCTCGCTGCTTTGGGGAGATTTGCCTTTGCTAGTCGTTAGCAGGTTTTTACAATGTGGGCACAATTGGTTAATCCTATAATAGAAACCTGCTGTGTAGATAGTGCTATTTTTACAGTACATACTGTAGCACAAGGCAGTTTTAGAAGGGGATACAGCTGCCATTAAATCTATACATCTCAAGAAGGGCTGTGAATAGCTGCTCCCTGCGTAAGGACGTGTCCCGCGGTTCTATTATCCCAGCTCGGGCTCTGAGTAACAGCGATCTTTAGCAAATCAATATCCTTACCTCTCCTTTTTGATTCTTTTTTCTTCCCTCACTTGATTCATTGTTCCTGAAAAGAAACGGAGCCTGTGTCCCCACTGACCTGTGGGTGTGTGTTAGGCTGCACCAAACCAAGAAGTGGGCAGGAGCACGGCGGGGCTCCCACCCGGCCCGTGGGCCTCCATGTCTTTCCAGGGAAGCCAGGGTGCCAAGGGGAGAGGTAAGGTGTGGGGCAGTGGCCCATCCTTCTGCAAAGCTGGTCTCTGACAACCTTCAGGTTAAAATTGTCTGCTGTGGCTTAGGGGTTTTACCCTTGTCAGAGCAAGCATCCAAACACCCTGCATGAGTCCACATGTTACTGCCGAGGCTCAAGCCGCCTAGCTTGCCCCACAGGATGTCTGTGCCACAGCCTCCCTCTTCGCAGCCCAGAGATGTGTCCTGATTCTCACCCGTCCCTTTTCCGTAGCTCCTGGCATACGGGGTCCATTGGAAACGCGCTGTTTGCATGCGTGTGCGGGAAACATGGGGGAAGGGGCGGGGGGGGAGGGGAAACACATGCTCATCAGGTTGCTCGTTTGGTGTAAATTCCATCCAGATAGCTCTGCCAAATGCAAGGGTTTCTATCTCGCATTTTCAGAGCCACTCAGATCTTAGCCCCGCCTAGGTGCTGGGGTGTTGCTCCTACTGTTTTTCTCCCAACACAATATAATTGCAATCAGATTAAACCAAACATGAGAAAATGTGCTTATGGACTAGATTTATAAATGTCTGGTCTGTTCCCACGTCAGTTTGATGAATGCTAGGCTTTAGTCCATATGTTACTTTTAAGATTAAAAAGGCAAAAACATACAACAGTGGTCTTGAGCAAGAGCTACATGTGTTAATACATCCTGAAAAATGCACATTTTTTACAGACTGGACATTTATATCAAAGTTTAATCTCTCAGCAGCAAACATCCAAGTATCACTCACCTAGAAAAAACTTGGTACATCTGTGCATTTATCAAGTCATAAAAGAATCCTTAAGGGGGCTGTCAAAGTTCCCATGAATCATCCCAACCTGCATGCACCTCAACCTGAACCCTCTGGGAGAAGTCTAAGGCAACTACTGGTGATTTACAGTGGCAGACAGCTTGGAGTCTCTGCCAGGGAGTAAGTAAATCGTGGTGGCTGTGTGATAAAAAGGATAAAGCACAGTCATTTTCAAATGCTCCCTTTCTAGGAGATCTGCAGAAAGTAATGAGGAGGTTTATATTCATTCCCAGGGGCCTACACTCCCACTGGACAATGTTCCAAGGTCCCCAAGTATAAAAAGATTGAAAACCCATTCAGCTCTGTCTGACACATGGGGATGTGCCCAGACCTTCTCCGAGACTCAGTGCCCCAAGGACGACCAAAAGGCTCATGTACACACACACACACACACACACACTGATTTCACATCATTGGGATTAAAAGCTAGAAATCTGGGCAATTTAAATGGACCAAACCCAAAATGACTGGCAAGGGCTGAAACTTGATTACTTTTTTTGAAGACTTGTCCCTGATTGCACCGGCCTGGCTGATGCAGTTTGCTCAATTCGGTTGCCTCAATATAGGCATCCAATGTGGTCTGGGTCACGGTGGGATGTCTCAGGTGTCGGCAGATGGCTGGCCGGCACAACACAAGAGCCTGCCTCTTGCAGAGGCAGCTGGAGATGGGCAAGATGCTCTCAAGTGGACCTTCACAATGATATTTAGGCATCTGGGCTGACCGCTGGCTAAAGAGGGGTTTTGTCACCGCTTGCTTACACAGAGGTGAGTGTGGCATTACAGGGAGGGACAGAAAGGACGGGAGGCCTGAGCGTATGCTTGCTTCGCAGTTTTGCAATGCCTCTAATAACACAACAGGTGTGGGGAGAGCTGAAGCTTTAAAAGAGGAGCACAAGAGTTGTACTGAAAAGAAAAAAGCCCAGGTCTGTAAGAAAACAAGGCCACTATTCACTGATGCATATCGAAAATACTAGACCTGTGCTTTAGCCATGAAGCTCACATTCCAAACCTTCCTAAAACTCAAAAGCTGTTTGGAACTGTGTATATATCTTGATTTCAAGAAAGATTGACGTATTTATGCCTCATTATGATGCATTTAATATAACATTTAACACATCATTAAAAACTATTTTAAAATTAGTATAAAATTACCATCTAGCAGAAGACACTGAAGCCTCCAGAAATTCTGTTTCATGTCTTAGTGACTCAATAGTTCACAGTTTTCTCTTATATATCAATATATTTTGTACAACATTCTCTGTATTAACAAAATTATTTCTTCTTTTGGGTCAGGGTCATGCGATCATATTCAAAACCTGTCTACAGAAGAGACTATAATTAAATTCACAGATGTAATTAAATCCAATGTGTTGTATGTCCACTAATTAATGCCACCCCCACAAGTGTATGTATGTACATTTATATATATATGTCTAATATGTCTCTCTAGAGAAACACACGTGCACACATGTGTTTGCTTGTGTATGGCAATTACTGTATATGTAGTAAACATTCTTCGGTATTTATAAGTTGGAGTACTATATGACATCTATGATCTTAAAAGCTGGATTCAGTAGATAAAGTCGCAAAACTCTTATAATAATGACAGCTTTCCAAAGATATAGCAGATGTCTGAGACACTAGAAAAGTAGATGAACGTGAACATTAAAATTCTCAGTTATACTGAGGACTCCCTATGCCTAATTCAAAACCCATTATTTTACCATAAAATCATATTTTTGGCAAGGGGTCTTTTAAAATCTGATTCTTTAAAAACAATAATTATGCAATAAAAACTGAGGAGGTTTTCAACACTAGAATTATGTCTGCATTTTTTATATTGATGTATGTGGGGGTTTTCCCAGAAAGAAATGTGTTTGCCAGCTGAGTTCTCTCAAATCTCTCCATGTGTAATCCGTGGCCACAGAATATTTTTTCAAGCAGTTGGAGGATAATGAATATAATTATTTGAAAATATAAAAGAAGTCAGTCAGCAAGCGGACCTGGGTCTGTTCGTGTACTGTGAGCTAAGCCACTCTCACTGTGCTTTTTTCTCCCTTCATTGCACATCCTGTTTCTGAACTGTTCTATCACTTAGTCATTATTTACACGTTAAAACCTGGTTTAGACAGTATCCCTACTCAGAGATTTTTTAACTGCTGTTAAGGAAAATGGGGTGACAATATTTCACACTAGCTCAATTTGGCTTTTTGATGTCATCAATGGATTTTGGTTTAGCCTCCCCTAACATTTCAACAAAGATTTTTATCTTTTGGGTTTTTTGGCGTATGGGGAAATGCTAAGGGGGGGGGAGGGTGAGCACATTCTCCCTCCCCCTTTTTTTTTGTTATTATTTTCCAGTATCTCCTGCCTGCACAATATTCCTTGAAAGCAAATACTTTATGCAAAGCAGCTGTCTAAGGAAGTTACTTTTACTTTTCATTGCAGGGTGGCCTATTGAAAATGATTAACTTGACTGTGATGGGAAGAGAAAAATAGTCTGGAAACATCTGGCAAATTGCAAAGCAATGCCTAACATTTTCTTCCCTGTAGGATTTAGCTCAGAAACATTATACTTAATGGGTGCCTATTTACTTAAAGCACTAAAGGTTTTGATGCAGTGGTTTTGGGGGTTTTGGTTTGTTTTTTTTTTCTCTCTGAGTTGTAGCTCTGTAATATTTTATCTCATACTCCTGAATCCATAGGAAAAGATGTGTACAGTGCTGTGTTGAAAAGGTGTTTATTGTTCCAGGATGGCTCCTTGTGTTTTGTATGCACATATTTAGACTTGAAATACGTGGAATTAATTTCCTGTGTTCCACGTGGCTAAAATGACAGCTGAAAAGTAGTTTAGGGACATAAACAAATAGAAGTTGCCAAATTAATCTTAAGAAGTTAAAGGAACTTTAAGATATTTTTTAGAGGATTTCATTCAGTCCATTGGCTAAGAAATGAAAATATTTTTGTGAAATTTTTTGTGTGAAAAGTGAGTCTTACTTTATAGTATTTTAAGATACAAGGGAAAAGCATTGTGACCCTTCTATATGTGTATTTTTTATTCAGACATTTTGTCACGTAATTTGTGGAGAGAACGTACTCAACAAAAAATACATATTTCATATTCACTATTTCTTACATATAATTTCTCAAGTAAGTGGTATGATGGTATCATCGTGTGGGAACGGAACTGAGAAAATGGGAGCGATGTATTAAGAAAAATAACTGCAAACTAACTTTCTTTTGTTGTTAAGTTTCAGCTTTGTCTCCTGATGCTTCTATATTTTAGACACGCATCTTTACTAGAAACCTTCTATAAATGTACCTTTGCATATCTACCTGTCTTCTCACAGGGGCTTCATTTGCATTCTTCTGAATGCCTTAGAGTACTAAAGGGTATGTATGTGATCACTTCCTCAACAACAGGTATGTAACTCCAATTTGCAGTGCTCTGAGCTGTTTGAAGGGAGTGGAAGTGCGTTTTAACTCTCCCCCTCTCCATTTTCAGGCATTGCATGAATTGTTAGCAAGATTACAGGGATATAATCTACGGCTGCAGTCTTTGGTTGCCCATGCTCTGTATGATACAGAAGCAAGAATATCAGCAGCATGAAATGTTGGTGAATTTGTGTCAACTTCTGATAAGGCACCAGGCAGATGTGAAGGCTGAACTGATGGCGCAGAGTCACTTCCACAGTTTAGTGGAAGTCACATCCACATCCAGTGGATGAATGACTCTTCCTCATCCTCTAGACCAACAAAACAGTTGATTTCGAACAACATTTTTTTTGCTTTCTGGCCTTGCTTTTCATCTTGATTGAAGTAACAAGTAGGCATTCCCAGATCAATGATCCTAATTGTAGCATTCCTTCCCTGAGGATATCTATAAGAATGATTTTATGGTTGCACTGAAGGAGAGGTCTTTCGGTCCACATGTGTAACTTTTCTCTTTTTAACCCCTTCTTAGTGGCCTTTTTCTTAGTTTTGCTTAGGATTTTTGTTTGCTAATATCCCGGTTTCATTAGTTGATTTGTGCTTTGCTCTATTGTGTAAAGAATCCAAACATTTTTAAAGGCAAATCCTTTTTGGAGTATTTACATATATATCAGTAAGTTGACGAAATACATGCTGTACTCTGCTCTTGAGGTCTCTGAATTGTCCCTGTCCTTCAAAGTGTAATCTGCTCATCACCTTCTTGGAGATAAAAATGTGGACCTTTTTGTCAAATTGTGTCCATCATTAAATTAAGTGGTTATAGGTAAAGAGGCAAAGAAATCATGGAATCTGTGAAACATGTAATATGTGAATTATGTTTGAAAAAGGCCATATTAAGAATTTCTGAGAGGATACATTAGACAATAGTCCATTTTGAAGAATTCAGGTCAAGTGACTGATGAGTGTTAGGGACGTAGTTGGAAGGGAAGCATTTTAAGCCATAGTCTCTCTGCTATTTAAGTGCTGACATCTAGCTTGGTGCTGCAGAGAAGCCTCAAGCAACAGATATCCTTGGATTAGGCCAACAGGGTCCTCACACTTCATGTCAGATCACTAAGGCTCTCTCAAAGTATAGTTCGCACATTATTTTTACATATACCCAGCCGCTTATATGTTTGTCTAATGTAAGAAAATGGAGACCCCAGCTAGCAGCCAGCAGTGGCCATTAGAATACAGATATGGTAAAAATCTCCGTAAAGTAGTACATCTGGCCTGGCTGAGTTTCATTCACCATTTAGGAAGGGGGGAAATTTAGTCCAATGCCTGTGTCAGCATTGCACTAGGGGTAGAGAGGTTGTTGTGCAGCATCACTGTAACAGAATCAGACTAACTATAGCAGCATTTTCTAGATTTCCTAGAGGCATAAGCCAACTGTAGGAGGAAACCTTTGCTTTCCCAATTTTTGGATGTAACTACATCAGATTTCAGCTTTCCTTGCATGAACTTGATATGTAGTGCTGGATATGCTCAGTTTTGGTCTAGAAGTATATAAACCAACATAAAAGAAATTTTGTTTGTGTGAATCACAGTGGTTTTAAGAATAAAATAAAATCTTCACAGCACTGACCTGATAGTCATTTTAAATCCTCTGCTTATTTGTAATCTTTATTGGTGCGCAAAGGGTAAGCAACATTTCTTTCCCAATGTTTTCCCTGTCTCAAATGGCACTGCAATTTAGACAATAACATGCATAGCACATGATTAATGAAGCTGTGCACTGAGGACAGGACATCTGTGGGATCACAAAGAGCTGCTTTGTGTGCATGTTACTGCATGTTCAAGAAACTCCACAAATTGATAATTTGCTAAATTAATTGACTTTCTCTGTGTAATGTTAATGTAACCTTCAGTTTGAAAAGTGCACAGATTTTTACCAAAGAAAAAAGGCAAGTAGTCAAATCCCTAGTGGGTGACTTAGGTCTGCAACTCACTACTTTGTCCTTTACTAAGGACATTAATATTACTCATGAGTTCTTAAAATGTAACTCATCTTAAAAAAAAAAAAAAGGTAAGCGTACTTTCAAATTTTTAGGCCATTCACAACCAAACATAATGCATAAAAATGTGCAACATAGGTGACACAGCAATAATGATATCTGTTTTTTAAGGAGATACATGTAAGTTGGGAATGGTGCATACTTTGATCTAGTCTTTTGAAAGGCACAGGAAAAAAAAAGAATAATTGCTAGTTCAGTGGTTCCTCTGGAAAATTAAAATCTGGATCTTTATCTTGGCTATTATCTCTGAGCCATTGAACTAGGAGTAGAAAAGTTATCATAGACTTGAGCGTAACTGGCTGTTTTTTGACCTTTAGCACTAACTACAAAGGGAGTGGAGAACCTGTCCTAAAATAATGACAAAGAACTTTTTACATACAAGATATAGCAAGTGAGGTAAGGCTGAGAAGTTGCCATGGCTGCAGGGGTACTACCCTTTCCACACCAGAGGGCAGCACATTACTTTGCAGGCTGAGAAGTGAGAGAAAGAGATCTCTCTAATGGAGAAAAACAGGGAAAATATTACAAAGAGAGCCATAAGGGAAGGTAGTGCAACCTGACTTAGTCCACTCTTCCAAAACTCTGCAGTGTCAGAGCTCTTATCTTATTGGTACAGCATCTAAACAGGAGCTTTAATTTAGTGCATATACACTGGCCTAAAGCCACATGAAATAGGAAAATATGTTCTTGTATTTGAATCAGAAGCTGAAATTATGGCATTCAGCAGTTCTATTGACTGCTCATGTTTGATAACTGAGACCCCAATGTCATATATATCTACTTAAATTCAAACAACAGTGCATTTTTAATAAAGTCATGGAAAGAAGGAAGTAGCAGAGTGGTGGTTTAATGTATATTGCACAAGTTTTCAGACTTTGTTTGAGGCTTGTGGATGGAGTCAGAAATACGGCAGGAGGACTCATAACAGAATCATTTGGCTCTAAGCAGCTTAGAGCACTTCTGTTATTGCAGACTGACAGCTACCTAACTCTCTTTTTCACACACTTGGTCAGGGAGATACATAACTGCACTTTAGTGTTTTAGTTATCATAGCTAATTAATGTAACAGTAGAATTTAGGAGAACAGGAATTAGTATCAGTTGCTTTTAAAGGATGATACATGCTAGTTACTTGCTGGGGGAAGAATCAATGAAAAGCAATTTTCCTTGCAGTAGATGCAGTCCTGTTCTGTTCTTGCACGTACTGAAAAACATGTGCCTTAGGAAGGTAAATATCTCAGTGGTGAGCTGTAAAAACTCCAAAGATTAACCCCCACTCCAATCCATCAGTGCCACGGGCATATTGTTAGTTCTTTCTGTGATACCAGTTACCGTCTGTACAGGTGCAGTGGGATGGGGATAGTCCTGTTTAAAACGGTGAGTTGCAAACGCGCTGCCATGTTGGAGGCCCTGTAAATAGCACATACAACTAGATATACAGTGACTCTGAAAATTCCCAATGGGTCGAATCTAGTAATTGTGTATTGGTCTATTAAAAAGAATAAAATAAAAGTGTAGCAGCTTGTGTTTTACAGCCCTGGCTGGAGGGGTTCTTTAACAGGTGACCAAGTCTGAGTTTTGATGGATGGCATCAACACACTTGATCTTTTCAAAGATGGTAGATGCATAAAAATGTTAGGAGTCTTGGGGAACTGATAAAAAACATTCAGCTGATCAACACTCATTCCATTTTAGCAAGGCATAGCTTCAGGACATGTAATTAGTATTATGCCTGACCTTGTTGTCTCAGCAACCATTGCAGGCCCACAGATCAAGATCCTATACACAGCCATACAAAGCCATCAGAAAATACATCTGGTTTCCATAAGAATCTCAATATTTAGTTAGCTCTTACACTTTGTACTGAAACATATGTATGTATAATAAAATCTGGAAACTGCTGCAGTGGAAGAATCATGGGGCAAAACTGATACACTATACACTGAAAAAAGAGTATGTTACCTAATGAAAATGTGCACTTCGCATAAAAAGCAGCAGAACATACTGAAATATTTATGTAGCCGCCACATATTTAGTGTATTGTATTCTGCAAGCCACTGTGTAACCGATTATGAAACGTCTTTGTCAAAATAGTTCAATATACGAGCAATACGATGCAATATAGCTGGCTTCCTTTACTGTGTAATGAAGCTTGTATGTGGTGGTGTAGTAACACTTAGCGGTCAATTTTCATTCCAAATCTGTCTTCCTCTTTGCCTCTTGTGCTGAGAGACAGTGCAGGTTACTTGACAACTTTTCAGAGTATTGCTGTTTTTCATCTCAGACTATTGGTAATACTTCAAGAATTAAAAACTACCGTAAATAAGAACAAGTTGGAGGTAATTATTTGTTACTGTTGCATAAACAGCTTACCAAGACATTTCCTTCGCCTCTGAAAGAGTTTCATAGGTTTTAAGATGTCCAAGACAAAGACGGGTCTTTTTGCTTCATTCTATAAACACAGCCAGGCAGATGAAACTAAAGAAATAATAATACCGGAAGGTCAGCAGTTTTAAAAATAACGGGGGTAATTAGGCAACTAAACTCAGTTATAAAGAGGACTGCTGGTTAGATTGTGTTCAAATTAGATCCTACTAAATTGCCTCCTGATGAGTAGCTAGGGTCAGTACCCACTTCTGAACGTCTTGGTCAAACATCTTGTGGGCAAATCAGAAAACACCAGGACAAAACTGTAATTGTCCATGACTCAACTAACGTAATGAGAAACGACTGAAGTGAGTACATTTTACTGATGTTGAAACAGTGTCCCAAATTGTTTTGGAAAGAGAATAAACCTATTTTTCAAAGTGATTTAATAACAACTTCTGCATTAGCAATGTAATGACAGCAATTGCAGGAAAAAAAAAGGAACTTCCCTGAAAAATAAACACTCATTGAAAATCTATCATGGCATCAACTCATGGAGACTTACTTCATTGCCAACAAAATAATTCAAACGGAATGTGTATGTTTGTGTATTATATGATAGAATTCTAGGGTTCCTGCATCATTTTTATATCTTTCTCCCATAAAAATGGCTTAATTTTATAATGATTTTTAGATATGCAGGAGCTCTATCTTTTCTCACTTAAACAAGGACCTTTACATACAAAAGACCCACTTCTCTTTTCATTCAGTGAGATAACAAAGTCTTTTTTGCATAAATTAGAAAGAGGTTTATTGTCATTTAGCCATAATGTTGTGGCTAAGAGCTATTTAAACATTTTATCTGGGTTTTATATGCTTTTATTGTTAACTAATACAATGCCGGGGGGGCGGTGTGTGAACTGAATGAAAGAGAAAAGGAAAATCTTCATTGCTTGTCAGGAAACTCAAACAGCAAGCATTATTGTCAGAAGAAAAAGCACTTTTGGCGAGATTTGTTCATGTCTGGTGGGAAAACTAGGTTTCAGAGACAGGCACAGGATGAACCTTGTTTCTCAGAGCTTTTTCTTGGAGATCATCACATGTATTTGGGCAACTGGGGGAGGTGCGGAATACCTGGAATGGGCTGAAATTAGAATGACAGTCCATGGACGACGTGAGTAAGCTGAGTGATACAGTGCATTTTGGTGGAAGTTGGTAAAGCTCACGATGTAATGAGTGCATTTAAATATGTCATATTCTGCAGAATACAATGTAGAGAGTTCAGGGAAATGTTATTAATATTTCAGTGCACATCTTTTTATATGAAATATACATCTTGTGTATGCAAAATACAGTTTCAGGAGCTCACTGAATTCTGAGGCTCAGATATAAGTGTTTCAGCATTGAGCTGAATATTTCATTACATCATAAATATCATATGTTTCAGTATATAATGGAAGACAGATAACTAAATATTTGATTTTATGCCAGCCATAACGACCCTTTATATGAAGAACTGTTTTCATCATCATGACCCAATTAGAAATGCACTGAAAAATTTGACAATAATTTCAGAAACCAGTAAAATGTGTCTATTTTAATGCTGGATGTTGTAGCAATGTGGCAATGGCTCTGTTGCAGTTTATGTCCAACCTTTATTATCATCAAAAAGCCCTGCTGCTTCCAAAGTAAGACATAGTGGTTCTCTGACAGCTTTCCAGGTTGAGGTTTACTTAGTACATGAGGTCCCCTTCCACCTCAGACTACCAAACCAACTGTTCTGTGCACAGCTAGATCGCAATTTCACTCATTCCCTCTCTTTAAATGGAAAATACCATGTCTTCCCCTAACAATCAGCTACATAAGTCACTAAATATCTTAAGACCACTTAGTATACATAGGCTAGTGCTCGTTCCTGCTCAAAACACAACTACCTTTATATTTATGGCACTCCAGCAAATGCAGCCTTTATAATAAGAAGTAGCTTCAGACTGCAAAGTTCATATGGCTACTGATGTTGTGTTAAGGTGTAGAGGTATTTACGTCCAAGGCATTAGTCAAGCTATAGTAGAAATATAGACAATGGTTTCGTTTTGGTTTGGTTTATTTACCCTATCTGTCTACAGTGCTTTCATCAGTGCTGCGTTATTTGACTCTGTCCCTTCCTTGTCCTTTTCTTACAGTGCGAGTTTAGGCCAGTGAAACTATTTTACACATTTTGTCTGTGGGATAGCCTGTTTGGCATCTGCGGCAAGGCTCAGAACAATGCTACTGCAGGGGAAGTGAGAGACTAAAGATTTCTACCTAAATCTCTGAGGAACAGCTAATGATGCTCTGGTGATGCAAAAACTTAAAGCCACAGCTATTTTGTGATGTGTCTTTAGAGATTGTATTGCAGAGAAAAACTAGGGAAAAACAATGCAAATCATAAGATTGGACCAGAAGGATGTTGGACACAATGAATGGAGTAAAATAACAGCTTGTCTGCTGTTAGGTCTTCACCATGGTATACATTATTAAAGGAGGACTGACAGAGAACGATCTTTTTCTCAGGAACTTGGGCTTAGGGGATATTGTTCTGCCTAATGTCTTATGCCTCACTTCCAAGCAAACTGAGCTTCAGTATTTGTAATATCACTGGTTCCCTTTCTCCTTCTTCTCTCCCCCTTTCTTTATCCCTTCTTCCTTTCTCCTTGATTACACACATCCTTCCCTCGTTGCTGTGACATCTGTCACCACCGTCTTGTTAAAACTGTTTCTTTTCCAGCCCCTTACAGCTCTGAAGCAAGGAAGGACACTTTAAGCCATAACACCCTGGTTTGTCAAGGCACTAGAGCAGCCCTAACCCTAGTGCAGGAGCGGATCTCCCATTTTGCAGACCAACACATGCTTCAGCCCAGGCCTTGCTGAAGCAGGTCCCATGGGAAAGTCTGATCCCGCAGTAGGACACTGCTGTGCCGGAGTTGCAGGTCTTGATTTCACTTGCAAGGTCAGGAAGCACTTGCAAGTTCTTTGTGAAATCTGGTGTTAGGAGAAAATGTCAAACTGTTAGATTATGCCAAATGGGTACAGCTAAAAGCAAACAGCAGCAAAACCACCAAACTGCAGAACATATGCTTCATGCAAGTCCAGAGGATGCCTGGATAGGACTAATTCTCTTGGCTCAACAGCACAAGATTATTACAAACCCAGTCTCATAAATTAGGCTGTATTAATTGTTCTTCAAGCTAGAAGTGGCATGTGAAAAGAGCTTCTGTGGGTCAGGATTTCCTCTTGTGTGCTCGTTTTCACATCTGTGAGGGCCAGAGACGAGAAAGCGTGTTTAAATTTGCGGGGTTTTAAGCATCCTTCCTGAATGAGAGCAGCTTTCCTGAATAGGGAGGCATAGTCAAGGAAATTAATTGCCTGCATACCTACACGTTGTGAGTCTGATCTGATGAGTGTTTATGGAGTGCGGTTGCACTTCCTCTACATCAGTGCAAAGCTAAATTATTTCCAGTATGTTTCAGCGGCGTTAAGTTCAGTCCTCACTCAGGAAGGTTAGTTTAGTAGAAGTTTTGCTGGAGAAGATACTACAGTGTATGAGTCCATCTCCTCCAAAGTTCCACCCCAGGTGATATGGTGCTCTGTGCACACTTCAGTGAGAACACATCTCATCTGCGCTGCCCTGCTGTCCTCCATGAAGCTATTAACCTGGGGAAAACTAGAGGTGGGTTTAGGTAGATCCAGGTATTTTTGTCTAGCTACATTAATTCCCCTGATAATTTAAAGCTGAAAAGCATGAGCCAGTAAATACAACATGACATAAACCACAGGAAAACAATAGCAAAAGAAACTGTGCAAAGAATAATTAAATGTCAGTTCAGAAAGGAAAAAAAAAGCCACAGCGAATGCAGGCCTGCCTTAAAGGGATAGAGAAGTATTTCAAGGAGGTGCAAGCACTTGCCTCATCTGCCACTGTGCGTGGGGATGAAAGGAAGGCAAGAGTCTTCACATCAACCCTCAGAAACCCCACATTTAAAGGAAGCAAATACTGAGCATTAACTGTACCTTATGCCTTTCTTAGACAAGAAGCAAACAAAGAAATGAGGGGTAGCTGCAGCCAAATAATTTCTTAAAATAAATTGTGCTCTGTTCACAAGGGTTTGAAAGCACAGCCATGTCCCTTGACATTTTGGACATGGTTGTTTCAATAGGATTAGCAGAACGTAATTTTGTGCTAAGTGGTCTTGCTTCAATGGACTTGCTGTTACTTTGGTCTTTCAGTACCAGCTACATATGCCGATTACAAAACTCACTGTTGCTCCCAGCAATGGGTTGTAGACAATTAAAACACTAAGCAGAAATTTGTGGGTTTGTAATTTTCCCGTGGAA
Source organism: Dromas ardeola (assembly GCA_013398915.1). Lineage (NCBI taxonomy): Eukaryota > Metazoa > Chordata > Aves > Charadriiformes > Dromadidae > Dromas > Dromas ardeola. Next base: position 233,373 of record VYZM01006118.1, read on the forward strand.
GCTGCTGTTAAAGGAAATGTAGCCAGACAGAAGTTCAGCATCATGGCAGGCTGGAGTATTTAACCTTTAGCCATGAACAGATCCATGAGCTCTAGCCTGGACTGGCACTTCACTCCTCCGCAGGAAGAGAGAAACATGGACCCTGATCCCTGGGACACGGGTCAACATTGTCACAAAGGATGAGCACGAGCTTCTCTCTCATCCACATTTAGACAGCTGACTATGGCCTGAAAAGATGAGGTCAGGTTAAAAAAAACAAGACAGACTAGCAGAGGCTTAGCACCATTTCCCAAAGCACTATATATTTATTTGTGTGTGAGTATGAATACAGAAGGCTAACTTTAGTTCCTGTTTTTGAAAATGTTGGCCCTAATCTACATAGACCATCATTTATTCCCTGCCCTGCCCCCTCCACTCCCTCCCATTTTTTAACAGATGGAAATATCATTTTCCAGAGCTAATTTTTTCCAGGTGGAAGGCCTCCAAACTAAAAAAATGAATCTCTCACAATCATCTACAGACAGAATTAAAACCAGAACTTTAAATGAATTGGAATTTACTGTCAGAAAATTACAGTTAGGTGAGTAGCAGGCAGTAGCAAGCCTGAAAGGCAGTGGGTTTGGCTTTGGCTTTTTATTTTTCTTTTTTTGTTTTTGTTATTCTGAAAACTCAGCGAAAAACTGGAGAAACAGTGGCCCCACTCCAGCTTTGCTCCTTTTGTGGATGGAGTTAGGCAATAATTATAGCACAGGGCAGAGGCTACAGCTCCAAAAGTTCAGCTACCCATTTTAATCATTTTCAAGCCAAAATCATGTCCAGAAGCAAAGTTGTTTAAGCACAGCCCTGCAATTCATTCTGCCAGCTACAGACACCTGCAGAGTCACCAGAAGATTACTCCTAATGCAAATAATCTATCCTGTGGCATGGAGTACATCACAGAGATTTAGTTACTACCATCGGTGAGGAAACCAGAGATCTGTGGCCAGAAATATCACACAGATGGGCCTGTTTGAAAATCCGCTGCATCCTGGGCTTTCAAACCTTAAAAACAGATGAAGTGATTCCAGCGTGACCCCTGCTGTGATATAATGGATGCTGTCTGTGCGTGCAGTGTTTGTCGTGATTTACCTCTTGCAATTCCTGGCTTGTGTAACAGACGGCAATTCTGAAAATGAATTACTATTGATTAGACATCCTGCACTATTGAGTTCTAGGCAATTTTATGAATTTATTTATTTGAATAAAAGCTTTTAATGACCCCACTAATTTCAAATGGCTCTAGCAAAACAGCAATTCTTCTTTCCTTTTTTCCTGTTTGTGAACAGCCAGATACGTACTTCTGGGCCCTGTTTGTGCCAGCTATGACTTGTTGTCACCCTTAAATGGACAGAGCTACTCGATTAAAATTACAGCGTGGGTTTGGGGCGGAGCGGAAGAGACCCCCCCCGGGGGAAAGAGTCTGCACTTGGAGTGCAGGGGGAGCTCTTGCCCTTCTGCGGCGGGAGGAAGGGGTCGAGCCCCGACCCCAGAGCATCCCTCCGGCAGAGCATCCCTCCGGCAGAGCATCCCTCCTTCCGCTGAGCGCAGGAGCAGCCGGCTGCAAATAAAGGAGTACCGACAATACAACCGGGGCCCAGGCCCCTTAATTGCCCCTCACGCCCTCCTGCCAAAAAGAATGTTGTGCTGAGAAAGGAGAGGATTAGGTGCTGCTCCACTAAAGATGGGATTGTACGGAAACAAGTGAAGGTCCTAAACAGGCAGCCTAGGGTTTGGAACAGGCTGCGTTTTAAAGTCTAAATCTTGCAAGTCTAAAGCTTAGGCGTATCTGCTTACTGTAGAAATAAACACTGAGGCAAAATGTAATCTGGCACTGAGCTATGCTCTGACGGAAGTGCTCACTGGAGTCAGGCTCTCTGTGTTCTCTTTAAAACCCTAGGAGACGTCTGCAAAGGTGTTTCCAGTGCATGTATGTTAATGGTCTTTTAATAGGAATTTTTACTGAATAACCTAATGCGTGAGAATAGCACGCACATTTCAAAAATCATCAGCCCACTTCCCCCATCAAAGGAAATGGATTAAGCAGTATTCTCAGTAGTACAATGGACTTGAACGAAGGAATGACATGGCTTTTGATATATGATAGTTTCAGGAGACTGACACAAAAATAGATGAAGAAAGTCCTCAAAGGCACCTATACAGAACATTTTCAAGGCCTGGAAATAGCTTGTATACAGAACATCCTCCTTTCATTCAGCCAAAAAGAATGTGCTTACACGGCAAAAAGGACAAGGGGTAGGAGCTATGTGTGGCTTCCTGCGATTATTTGCAACCATAATCAATGCAGTACTAATATACCAAGGGTATCAGTTCTGTAAACAGCCTTCAGTATGCTGGCTATGGAATAATACAGGTTTTAAAAGAGGGAGAGAAGGAGGAAGAGAAGGAGCTCAAGAGGAGCTGCTCTATTACGAGCAGAAAAACAGGTTCCTGAAAGATGGATCTGGGCTCAGGCAGGCACTTAAAGCCTTTAAACAAGCTCTGCAGGGAATTAAATTCTCTACCTTACTGTAAAAACATGTAGCAATAAAATGGGCTGTTTATGACACAGACTATCTATGGGTTTGATTGAAATTTGTCAGAAACAAATACCTCCATGAACAGATGCTGAATTTAAGTGCTCCAAGTGCAAAAAAGAAAGCAAGAGGCTACAACACAGTCAGTCTTCCAGAAGTCTATGAAAATGTAGGCTTTTTCATTTACTTATGAGCTGAGTATTTCATACTAAAGACAGATTATTTCCGCAAGAACCAGAGTAAGTTTTGACTGTAAGGATGGATTTGAATGTGGGCTCCTGCAGTGGTTTCCTTAATCCCTGAATGTGCATAAACAAGGCAAGTGAGAAACCAGTGGCTGCTCTGGTACCTTAACAAGCTGTTCTTCTCTCCGTGATGGTGGGTGCTGTCACCACCACAAGGTGACGGTCCAGTCCCTCCTACTTCCTTCCCTCCTCTCCCCCCTCCCATTCCCTCCCTCTTTGCCCAGCGTTCAGATTCTGGCATTCAAATCAAAGGTTTGCTTTGAAGTTATAACCTAAAATGGGAAGTTGATAACTATTTTCCTCCCAGCGCTTTAGTGATGATGAATTGCTGATCATGAAAAGGAAATGACTTCTTTTTTTTTTTTTTCTTTTCCCTTTTTTCATTTACATGCAAGCAGTAAAAGTCAAAGCTCCACACTGCAAATATGTGCAAATTCATCCACTGGCTGTGTGTGCTACAGCAAATCCTATGGAGATAAGGAGCTAAAGCAGCAGGGGTGCAGCAGCATAAGCTCCAAAGCTAGACATGCAATTTAATAGGCAACAAACTTAACAAAGGGTAAAGGGATATTTAACAAGGAGGTGAAATATTCCAACCATTAAAACCCAGTAAATTGCTGTGATGGCCAGAGGTTTAGCGCTGTACCTCAACATAGAATGTATCTGTGTGAAGAAATATAAATGTTTGCCCAGGAATTAGTTTAGCTAATTATTATTTTTTTCAAGCAAAGAGATGTTCTGCGGGATGGGGATTGTTGCTGTTGCTATGAACAGAATTAAGTAAAATAATATTAGGGAGGGGGGAGGAAGCAGGGGAGGGCTTAGTAATTGGTGCTGAATGCTCAAGGTAATCATCCTGTTCATCATAAATGATGGTGTTTATCTATAAGCAAATTAGACCATGTCAATCTTTTAGGAGGCAATTAAAGCAATAGATTTTCTGCGGCCTGTTTTCACACGCACGGGGCCTGATTCAACTCCCACCTACCTCTCTTGGGCACAAGCGTACCTCTCGTCTTCAGCACAGCTGCAGCTGACTTTTACCACTATCACGGTAACTGGGTCAAGCCCATAACACAGGGCCTAAATGTTCTTCAAAAGGAAAAAAAAATTCTCTTCTAAACATATATCAGTCCTTATTAAAATAACAGTTCCAGTAAAGAACTGATTCTGATCCAGATTCCTAACACTTAATGATGGAGAGACTGGAAGCTATTTAGATTTGCTGAGCACTTGTAGTAATAGCAGTTGACTGGCCTTTTTTCCCCAGCCACCTGGATCTTCACTTAGACATATGAAGAGGCTGCACCTACATTGCAAACTGGCCTTTTTCTTTCATTTTTTGCAGTTCATTTGTAGCCAGTCAGGTTACATGAGGATTCATTGCATTTAATGGGAAATGCACTCTTCTGGATCAGATGCCTGTTTTCAATTTGGAGAGTATCTGATTCCAATGGCAGAGGTGACAGGAATAAAGAGAAAAGGAGAAGCAAGTGCCTATCATACAGATTTCTGCCACACTAAGAAAGCTGCCAGTTTCTGAATCATTGGGACCTTAGAATTTACTTAAATTTTCCAAATTATGATGCTGAAAGAAGTTAAAAATTAACTATGTTCTTTATTTGAGCTTATTTGAAAAAATAGCTAATGTCTTTCTCGAGGAATGATACCTGTTTTTTGACATAAAAGTGCCCTTACTACAGTGTCTCTCAGAGACACGGCCTTCTAAGAAGCCCACTATTCTGTGATGATGGTCTGCAGAAATATTCCTGACATACAGCCTCAGTCAGCATCAGGCTCACTACTGGTTAGAGTGGGATCAAGTTCAATGTCAGGATCACCTACCATACCTTTCAAGAGGGATGAATGATGGACAATGTTGCTGTGCCTCGGAAAATGTATTTTTTTTTCCAAAATCACGTCATGGAGACAGCATGTTTTCTGTACAAAGCTTTGATGCAATTTGTATTAGGAAGAACACCTGTGCAGATTTATCTGTGGCAGAAATGTCAGCGTACCATTTTCTTAACAAGCAGAAAGAAAATTGTATAGTATCACAGCATTAATACTGTAGACCTCTGCTTCAGCTCAAAAAGTCTGCCCATAGTTAGTCGATCTATTTGAATTATGGAGAAGTTAGACCTATGCAGATTACCATTTTCAGCTTGCTTACAGGCATTTGAAAGACGTCAGTTCCTATGTAGAAGTAAAATGATAAGGAAAATTTGGGATCAGCTTTGCCTCCCTTGTATCTCATCATTGTACACATTGGACATGCTTACCTTAAAGGTCTGACAGAAGTCACATTTGGAGAAGAGAACCAGGAGGGCAGCAAGGAAAGTAGTAATGTGAATGTGAAAGAGTAGGCCAGGAGAGGCTTCCTGTCAGAGAAAGTTCTGAATCCTGCCCCAGATTGCTGTATGCCCTGACAAAGCACTTCATCAGACTTGGATGACTGTGGCACATAACCAAGCTGAACGCTAGACAAACGACCAAGGGGCCACTTCTACTTTGCCAACAAGATCATGCATATTCAGGGAACTTTCCAAGTGCTCCTGACCTGGTTTTCCTGACCTGCTCCTTCCCACCCACCAACAAACAGCCCACCTATATTCCCTGAATTCAGCACTTGAATTCGCCTCATCAGGAAGCAACAGACAACCTCAAGGTGCCGCAACCTGAGCCCTGAGAAGTGGCCTATGCCCTTCCTCAGCCTGGGAAAGAAAATGCTCAACAGCTGGTGCCACTCCTGAGGGCAGCTGCCAGCGTGACACTCAAACAGAGGGCCCTCCTCTCTTTGACCATCTGTCAGTCCAGTGCTGAGGAAATCTACCTTGTAGACCTCATTCTTGGCCAGCTGGCATCCAGTCTTGTAGCTCTGAGTTTACCCAGAGATAGCAAAAGCCATCAGGGGTTTTGGGCTGCCAGAGGTAGCATTGCATCATAGAAGTGGTCTGGTTAAGACACAGATGGATGGACATTTTTAAAATAAAGCCATATTTCGTTAGAAAGCACCCTATAACTAAACCTGAGATGTTCTATGAAAATAGACCAAGTTTGGCCAAAATCTGGGTGACCAGTCATTGGGCTTGCAAGTAACTACAGTTGGGTGGGTTGCACTGAATGCTAAAGAGCACACGCTTCCAGCTCTATCTAAATATGTTTCCTAAACTCTGTCACCTAAAAGCCAGAGGAGTTTCCTGGAGCTCAACAGCTCCAGGATCAGACTCCCTTGGTTTCCATGAGTGAGCCTATAATCCCTAAAAGACTGTGGTTGCTGCTGAGGTTCATGAACTTGCAGCCCTGCATCCCACAGGGGTGACGGCAGTGCCACCATTCCTGATGCGCTGGAAGTGGTTGGCCTCAGTTTACCTTGCAGGCAAAGGCTGGAGCCAAGGTCGTTGGGAAAAAGGGAAACCTGGCCATTGCCCAGGGCTGCAGGTTTCTACCGGCAGCAAAGTGACAGTGGCCAGGCTGCCTGCTCTGCCTGTGCCAGACCCGCAGGAAGCCAAATTTGCTGCCGGAGGGCGAGGTCAAAACCAGCGGCGGCTGCTCCCTGCCCGCCTGGCAGTGGCAGGAGGACAGGTGCCAGCCCTCTGTGGCCTCCCTTGGCTCCGCTTCCCAGCTTTGCTCTCCTTGCCTTCCCTTCCCGTAGCCCGAGCATCCCAGCTCCGGCACCGCCGCCCCAGGAAAGCAACGTGCAATTTTGCCTGCGCTGCCGTGAAGGCTTGAGTCAGCCCTGCCCCCAGCAAGCTCCCCTGGAGAGCAGAGACTCTCACAACCTCACCGCCACGGCGGGCAGCGCAAGGTGCACTTTCACCTTCGCCTGCCTCCTCGAACACAGACACCTGGCAGCAGATGCGTTAGGAAAAATCATACCGAAAAAATGCTCCTTCCCTGGGGAGACAACGAAGATGCAAACAGCCTGTGACAGATGTTAGCTATGTTGCTGAAGGCTTTACTGAATGGCACTTGCAAAGCAGGGCGATTGTCATGGTACAAAAATCTACGTAAAAGAGAAGAATTAACCGTTTCACCAGAAAATGCAAACAAAAAAACATAAAAGGAAGTAAACAGAATTACGGTCTCAACATGAGCAGTTCAGCAGCATTTGTGGGCTGACTTAGCTGAGAGAAGTGAGGAAGAAAGGCCTTTTTGTTAAGGCACTGGAATGAGAGACTAAGGAGATCTAGATCTGAAGCACAGCTTAAATGGACCTTCCTGACTCTGCCTCAAGTTTCGTACATTTCCTTAGGCAAAGCATTTAATCTCTCTCTACTGGAATTCCTCATTTGTAAAATAAGGGTAATACTTCCTTCCTCTGTCTTGTCTAATTAGTCAACCAGAGACAAAGTCATAATAGAATCTAGCTACCTAAAGTGAAATTTAAGTGACTGAATTAAAATGCGGGTCCTCAGCATGTTCTTGCAGCTGCTGCCTAGAGCTGGAGACGTCTGAAATCTGTGTACATATACATTAAGAAATGGCATGCACCTCCGTGTTCTCATCGAGGCACTTGAATATTGAACCTTTGAGGCACCTGAATTGCCTTGCAAATTTAGCCTCGTCTCTTTGAGTTTATCATTTGGGGATTTATTATAGTGACCATTATAACAGTTATCCTTTAGGAGACAGAAATATACAACTACCAGGAAACATATAGTTGAGTTACAAACTTTTTATTGAGGAGCAAGCAGTTCGTCTGATAAGAAGAGATGTCAAAGTGAGGCGGTTTAGCGTAATTTAGTGCTGAATGAAAGTTGCTGTGTAACAAGGACTGTGTGATCACAAAGGCTTTGGAAGAGTAGGAGCATGCTTATCCTGTTTGACAGCATCACCCACAATGTGTCATTATAGATATTGATGATTATATAGCCATAATTAAAGTGTTGTGCTTAAATAGCTAAATGAAGAAAGAAGTGTCAGATCATTAACACAACTTTAAGTTAAATCATCTGCTTTATGTCTGGTTATGCAGCCTGCACATAAGAGCTGAGGCAAATATTTGAGGTTCCTTGCTTGAAAGAAGAGTTACTATGTCTAATCATCAAAGCAGAGCTGCTTGCCAAGAGCATGAAAAACTAATGGGTTTTGCAAGAAAATTACGTCACTTTCAAATCAATGTTGATAATACAGGTGGCATTTATAAAAGGTAAAGTCATTCGTATTAACACAGTCTATCTCCAGCAACTGTCAAAAGACATTATGAACCCACTGTCCAGAAAGACATTTTTCCAAAGCAGGGTTTTGTTAGAATAAGACAGGCTGACAAATCAGAGTGACTTTATTTTTTTTTCCTGACAATTTCTTCATTTGGACTTAAAAAGTTGCATATGGATGTCTTGTTTTTTGCAAATAGTCAGGATCATTCAGGCATCTATTGGTGATATTCACATGCTTTTTCTTGTGATGCTCACAGGATCAGCATTGACTCCATGCATGAATGCAGGAATGGACTTCATAAAACTTGCAGGGAAAAAGTAGGTTTTCAACATAACATTTGCTGTGAAAGGCAAAAGAAGAATTCTAGGAAAACATCATTCTCAACAAGTCTGCAAGTCCAGGTGACAGTATGGCTTAGCATAATTATAAAATTACCTAATAATGTTACCACATAAATGTCAACTATTTTTGAAAAAAACAGGGGATGGGTGAAGGTACAAAAATCTTGAGCAGAAAGGTACATATAGCACTTATTAAAAAAAAAAATAAGAGCATTTTACAGATTCTTCACATTTGTAAAAAAAAAAAGGAAGAATCAGTTTAACTGTAGAAGTTTCATTGCTTTATTTGGATAGACAAGCATTTGTTTGAATGCTCCATAATGCATTTCCTGAAATCTTTTTCTAAAGCCTAAGATATTCTTATGCAGAAAAGTGTAAAGTATAACAACAGTTGTAAAAGACAATAGGTGAAGAATAATGATGAATAATGAAGTAGTGAATTGTTAACATCCTGCATTACACCACTGGACATAGAGAAAGACCCTATCCATGAAAATTATGTGGTGCTATTGTGATTTACAAATATGAATTATTTCATACTGGACAATTAAGTACAAAAACCAGCCTAAATTTTGATCTGTTAGAAACATAAATATACATAATAAAATGAGACTGAATTATGAAATATATCATCTGATGGACACTAGGAAATATAATCCCAGACACAGAAGGACTGGAGACTCGTACTAATGACAGACTTACTGGTGAGCATGGGCCATGAAATTAGTCGTGCGCTTCAAGTACGAGCTGACGTGAGAGAAATAACACCACATTCAACAGTCAATGTGTTGCAGAGGCAGGGGAAATATTTTATGCATCAAGGTTGTATGAGAACCATCATCTGGAATATTGCATCATTACAGCAGATACGCTGTGTATGGGAAAGGTGCCCAGAGGGCATCAACGTATTTAAGAAAGGGCCTGAACTAAAAAAAAAAATAAAATTAACGATAAAAATCAGTCTGGCAAAACAATGACAAAGACAGGATATTGTGACATTCTACCAACATTTAGGAAACAGAGATGAATTTTTTAGTATAACTAATAATCGACATTTATCATAGCATAATACATATAACTGAGTAAATGGAAGAAAATTAGGAGTGAAATTTTAAGAGGAATTTCAAGAAAAACTTCTTGACAGTGAAATATATTAGACTGTGGAGTAGTCTCCCCAGGGAAATAATGAAAGCACTGTCACTTGGGACTTTTAAAATTACACTGAAAAAAACCCACAATAGAGTAGTAGAGAGAACAGTCTTTGAATTGGCCTCAGGGAGTCGAACTGAATGACTTAATTGGTCTTCCCAGTCTCTAATTTCTGCAGGACAGACCATGCCCTGTGTGCTTTCCATACAAGGGAAAAAAACAAGCTCAGGCAGTCTCCAGTCCTCGAGGTATTGAGTTTCCCGTTGCCTGTGCTGAGGTGGGAAGAGGGCTGAGCTCCCAGCACGGCCCTGGCTGCTCCATCCTCCCATGCGCCCATTAACCCCCCCTTAACTTCCCCTGTCACTCCCTGTAGCTCGGTGAGGAGCAGCAGTGGGACCCGGATTAATTTATTTCAGTGTGTTGCAGCCTCTCATCCGGGGATATTGGTGGCAGGATTTTATTTTTTTTTTTCCCCAAGAGACACTTCTGCCCCATTCTCTTAAATTTAGAGGGCTCTTCTGTATCCAGACATTTGCTCTAGAGAAGTAAAAAACAAATGTGGCTGTGACTCTTGGGTCCTACCTTTCTGTATAATTGATTAGAAGATCCTTCTCTTTATCTGACCCAGCAGCTGATTTTCTTCATGTTGTCTCTTGGCGTGACTTTTCTCATTGTTTGATCATCCAGAGAAAGTTTCAGCTCATGTTTCAAGTTTCTACATCCGTTTTTCTTCTCAACAGAAACAGCAAAAAGAAAAAAGGAAATAAGAAAAACACTGTCACTTATACTAATGAAGCTATAACCGTAGAAAAGTTTTTGTAGTGTAAAACCAGTAACCTCAGTTCCCTGGTATAACACTACTGTTTTCTATGATGTACCAGCATGGTAAGGGAGGTTCTGCATGTGATTTGGGATTTGATGCAGGGGAAGGGGAAGTGTGACTGGAGCACAAGATACTCTTGATACTATACGTGTATATAATGCTTTGTTAAATTCAATCAATCTTAAGTTCATAGGCATAAATTCAAGCAGTCTTAAGTGGCACTGGATTTGTACTAAGGCCATAGACAGGGACGTGGGATAACAGCCAGAAGCAACTTTTGCCTCAGTTCATTTTGTATGCAATGGTGCTTCAGCAAACTAGTTAACAGATAGCAAATTTTAAGCACATGAGCTATCGAAACCATTCTGTCTCAGCAAGTGCTTAATTAGTCTTTGTTTATGGAATGGAGACCAGCAGATCAACATAATCTGGCCATTCTGAAAAGTATTAGCGTTGTTTTAAAATGAGAAAGGCTGTCTGCTACTCAGAGGGATCTGTTTTTTTCTGACAGGACCATCAGATGAAACCAGCTAGCAGATACATGGCAACCCTGCTGCCCACCTGAGCTCCCCCGTTTTATGCAACAGGAGCTAAATCTTCTAACAAGACCCCCGCAGCTGCGAGCCAGCTTCTTCTCCTGCTCAGTGTTCTTTGTGCCCTTTTTGCTGTCTCTTTTAGGTTTCTTCCTCACTCTTACTGTGAGTCATCCCACTTTCTCCTTTTACTGTGACACTGAAGTGCTTAGCACCTACGTCAGGATGCCACAGGAGGAACAAGGTGTTGAGGCGCTGCAGGACTAACCATTAAGCTCTCAAATCTGAACTTTGGGGATCTACTTCAAATAACAGTAAGGGAATGGACCTATTTGGCCCTGATTGCCCCTGGGTTGGAAATGGCCTCTGACTGCATGCATCTGATAGCAGGCATTTATCTACTACATACCAGCTCTTGGTTACCTTAGTGGAACAGGCTCTGCTGGTCTTCTCTAATGGTGTTTGAAACCAATGGGAACCCTTTCCACAGTTTCAATTGTCTCCTGAGGAAGTCCCATGTTAACAAAAATGCTAAAAATGAAGGGATCAAAGTATTGCGTGCAGTCAGGGCAGCTGGTTCAAATTTTATTTTATTGTCTTCATTTCAAGTATGTTTTAAATGGCTCATTTATGCCCCGTTTAATTTTTTCCCTTTCCTACCCTTTTCTCATGCTGAAGGACATTGATGCACTGAAGTGCAGTTACTGCTGAGTTTATGGACGCAGTAATGTCACCTGGCTTTTATGGGCTTTTTTTTAGGTGCATAGCATTGTCCAGAGGAGGCAAGTGCAGCTTGCCCTATTTTACAGGTGGGAAACTGCAGTACTTACACTGTGGAATGACTGAGCTGGGAAGAGAACCAAGGCCCCGGGCAGGTGTATTGCATTTCCAGTGATTTCAGTGAGCACATTCATGTGCTTACAGTTAAGCAAAAGCTTTACCACTTCCCTTGATCTGAAGTAATTTCCCTTCCTCCTTCCCTCCCTCCTAAAACCCAAATTAGAAATGCTCCCCCCAGATTGTTTGCTGAAACTAGACTGGAAAAAAAATAAATTAATAAAAAGAGGCATGAATGAGCATGTGAAAGGTGCTGTGGAGTATTAGCAGAGCCCGTCTTTGTGGGCCTGAAAAGCCCATGATAATGAGCTCCTCCACCGGGGGTGGAGGGAGGCACACATGCAAAGGAGGGTCTTGGGCTTCGCGTTTCATTAAAGAAAGGTTTCAGCCTTTTTCCTTGGAAAAAAAAAAAGCTTTGAAAATGGAAAGCAACACAAACTGATCATTACAGTTGAAAGCGCCATCATTAAAAAAAAAATCTCGTCATTCGCAGGCTCCTGACAGCTGGGACCTGAATAAACTCAGCCAGTGCCGCGTGGATTTTGGGGAAGACGCTCCATGTTTCCCTAGCTGTGGGGGGGCCTGCGCCTCTGGGGCCACCTTGGGCTCCTTAGGCTACCTTCCAGCTGGCCACCTCCGCGGGAAGCAGCCCCTGTCCCTTGCCGCCAGCGGGACCCCTGCCGGGGCACAATGCCCTATTGAGGGGTTTAGGATGCCTTGAATACCCACCCGCCCGCTTTGTCCCGCTCCCCTTCTCCGCCTCCTTCTCCCCTCTCTGCCCTCTCCCAACCTCTCCCTTTTCTCTGACGGAGTATTTCCCAATCCAAAAGTCTTTTGCCGCCGTCGGTCCTCTTGTCCTGCCATCACGCCTGGCTGAGCCCACTCTCCCGGCAGTGGCTTCGTCCCATGGAGACCGAGGGGAGATGCTGAGCTTTATTCAATGCAGCACAAAATAAGCCTGGTGGCTTCCCAGCCGCCCAGGCAATAGCAACTCCCAAATGCTTAACAAGCTCTTAAAACCAGAACGGAGGCCCATCTCCTGTAACCCACCTGTTTCTGGGGTAGGTTTCTGGGCAGGGCCACCTACGTTTCCTTTCTGTGTGCTGCTGGCTTGTGTCCAAAGCAATTTTAACTCTCCCATCAGCTACGTAACCCTATCTATTCCCTCCCGAGCCAGACTCTGTGTCACTGTTATTCCAAGGCATCTGCAGACACTGAAATTGCCAACAAAGTAAATATTGCAAATGTTTCACAGAGAAAAAGGGGAAGGGAAAGGGAAAGAGGAGAGGGAGTGAAAATGGAATGGAAATCAGCATTGGGCTGCCTTTCCTTGAATGTTGCTTGCTAGTAAGCAGGGAGGCTGGAAGTCAGGAAGGGGAGGGAGAAGGGAGGAAACGGGGAAAAAGAAGGGGAGAGGAAGCCAGTCCTACAGGCAACACTGAATGGAGCCCGTAAACAAACATCTGCTTTGAGACCTCTAAGGAGAGAGTGAGGCTTTGTGCAGTTTGGAAAAAAAGGGTCTGTCTTATATGTATTTAATGTTTGGGTCTGAGAAAAGTTACAGAGCATTTAATGCTTTATGGAAACAGTTAAAAACGGGAGTTGTAACTGCTGAGCTTTTGCACCCTTTAAAAAAAAAAAAAAGACAAAGGCTTTGGTTTCTCTTTAAATTGTTTTTTACAAATAAGTGTTTGCAATCATTCAGGAGTACATGCATACTTCCCAGGGTGAAAAATAGATTTTTCTGGAAATTTCTACATGTCAAGAGTCACTATCCAGTGGGTTTACTGCTACTGTGAAAGGACTGTCAAGATGACACATCAGTGACACTAATGTGACACCCTTGGCACGCAGAATAGAAACAGAGAGGCAGGTTTACACTACAAGGTTACAACAACCCCTACCTCCTATTAAAAGACTGTGGATTATTGCAAGTTTGAAACAAGGGAAACCGAGGCCAGGTGCTGGGCACAAGCTGGTCTGCAAATTCTGTTCTCACCCTACTTTCCTGCCTTATAAAATTACAACCTCTCTTAAATGCTTCCTCTTTTATTTTTCTTCTTCTTTAATAATTGTATGGAGGTTGGTGATTTAGAGTTGTTCTGGTTAATATTCATACTGCAACATTAAATCAGACTTTCTCACAGCACATTCTTGATTTTAAAAGTTCTTCCCATTTAGAATATTTCTTTTGATCTGAGAGAGATGAATTGTGATTAAAATGAAATATTTCATTATTTATTTAGCATTTTATGATGGCAGGAGCATGATCGCTGTTCTCAGTGTCACCCTGACTTTCTTTCACAGTAGCAGACTCTGAACTAACCCACAATACTTTGCAATCTTCGTCATGGGTGGAAGGATGGAAGAAAGGAGATGGAGGCCAGGAGAGGTGGAGGAATGTGCCCAGGATGGGTTGTAGGTGACCAGCTCTGCTGAGATGAGAATCTGGAAGTAAGATCTTGGATTCCTGAAATAAAGGAACTTTTACTGATGGCATCAGTGAACCTTATTTGGGACCACTGCCTTCTACACCCAAGCCATCTAATATCTGATCCATGCAAGTGCACTCCTCCTCAGACCAGGGCATTTCTCAGGAGAGTCATCGTTCTACAATGGGAAAGACGTTGCCCTTTATTTTGAACATTAAAAAAGCATTAACTTATTTTCAAGGATTTACACTGCTTGCTTATTTTCTGCATTTAAAAATAAATCCGCATTTCTCTTGGAATAATAAACTGCAGAAAAATACTTTGATTGTTCCTAGATTCTGCAGAAACTTGTTTTCTAAAAATTCAATTTGCAGGCTAAGTCTCACTCATCAGAACTCATTTACAATAGCATACAGCTCAAGTCACAAAATAGTGCCAGAATTAAGTTTAAACAATCAGTTCTAAATATGAATGTTGGCCAATGAATCAAATTCATTACTAAATTTATGCATGACAGTTCTGCACAATAGGTCTGGGGATCACCTCAGCAATTTCCAGTAAAAAAAGGAAGAATCACTTGTGATACCGTGAAGTTGTATTTTCCTACAAGCTCAGTGTTTTTTACTTCTTGGAACTTGCTCACACTGCAGTTTCATGTAAGTAACCATAACTGGTGGCACTATAGAACCGTCATGTAACTTGCATTTTTAAAGTCAGTAACATATACACAGACAAGGCAAGTCCTCTCATTCTGCCCAGAAGCAACGTGGGCAGAGCAAAAAACAGCCAGCAGAGGAAAAAAAGATCAGCACCTGCAAAATGAGGACCATATGTTACAACATACAATGAGAACCGGATTTAAGAAAAATGAGAACAGTCCCCATTTAAAAAATCCCAATACTCACTGGTTTTGCAGTCACCGAACAAGCCATGGACACATTTCGCTTTTTGGTAGCAGATTAGAAAGTTTCGGGGCCACGGGATCAGTATCCGCTGATACAGAAGATGTATAGCCCTAAAAAGTGATGTCAGAAAAGTATATAACTGAAGCATCACCAGAGGCACCCAACAGGGTGAGATTTCTAGCTGCTGATAAATCACCTTGTCTGCTCTTAACACAATGACATGAGCACATCCCCTGTGAAAATACTTCCAAATTTTGCCTCAGTAGAAACCGATTTATAACCAACTATAACCGGTTCTCCAGCTACTCTGTCATAAGCGCTCTATGACTGCTTCATCTTGTTCCTTTTTACTTGCCCATGGGTAATAACCAAGATGTAGCTTTTCTCTCTTTTGTCACAAGTTTCGCAACTTTTCTGGAAATCACCAAGGAACTCAAACTCCTTCCTGAGTCAGTGGTTATTTTTCAGTACTGCTACTAATAAACAAGTAATGTTACAGCTTTAGAGAGGGCCTGCCGAAGCCAATTACAAACTACTGACGGAGCTGACTTAACACTCAGATGCCATGTAAAACTTAGGCTCTTCATCCATGGTGGTGATGCTTCACCTGAGAATGCAGAATTTTTGATTGGTGAACGTTTTTATGGCCTTGACGGTAAAGATGACGCGGGAGTAACGTTTGCTGTTGAAGCCATCCTAAGAGCCTGGTATAACACCTGGCTCTACTGACTTTTTTTCCTGATCCCACAGCATCTCGCGGGTGAAGAGGTGCAGCTTTTCACCAGCTTCACATCACTCGTGCCCGTCCCATCACCACGTGGGGAGACCAGATTTCTCCTGTGGGCGCATGGCTCATCGTCTTCCCCGAGCCGAGTTTCTCTTCACGCTGGATTTCACCCTGTCTGCAGCACACATCGTACACCCACCTTGAAAATGGGAGGGGGGTCTGCCACTCAAGCAGAAGGAGGAAGGGGAAATTAAAACTTCATGTGATCTGCTGACTCCTGGGGGCTGCTTCACTGCTGCCTGCCAGGAGAAGCCCTGCACTCAGAGACCTGGAGTTGTGTGTGTGGGATGCTTGGCAGGGCCCCCGTGGTGCTGCTTTTCCAGCTGCCAGCGACTCCGGAAGAGCAGAATCGTTTCCAAAGACCTTTCCTGCTGCTGACCTCTGATAAAACACTTGCAGTCTAGCAAGAATATTGCATTATCAAAGTGTCATTGCTGGGGGTTTTCTGCAAGGGAGGGAGCACAGAGGCTTGCTCTCTTCAGCCAGCGCATAGAAGTTTGCTGGTGCCACCATCTCGGTCACGGGGCAGAGATAAGAGCAGCCACCGCTTGATCTGCGCTCACACTGAGCTCAGCTGCTCTAGCCTGCACAGCTTAGTGCTCAAGAGAAATGTTTTCTGAGACACAGCATTCACAGAGAGGAGACATGAGCCTCCAAAGACGTAAAAATAAAACAAAGACCCTAGGTGCCTGGGAATTCAGTCCCTCTCACAAAGAAAAGAAACCAAAAAAAACCCCAAAAATCTTGTCATCATTTCAACTGGGCCTCAGGGGGAAAAAAAAAACAACACAAAAAACCAAACAAACAAGCAAAGAAAAACCCCAACAACAAGGTGAAAAGGCAAAAAGAATGCCTCAGTGGCAAACAGCCAATTTGGGACTACAGTAAAGTTGCTAATTTTGGTGACACTGCCCTTTGCTGCTGTTGTACAACAATTATTCGTGCAGGTCTGAGTCTTGCCTTAGCTCATGATACATCTGTGTTTAATTACACCTAAGGTGGAGATGCGGGTTAATTTGGTAGACACAAACAAAGTAATTTTTGTTTCAGCTCTGCAGGCCTGTGAGAACATGTGTGAGTGTGACGGATGTCAGTGGGAGTGCACGCACGCACATCCCGGCTGTCTGAAGACGGGCCTCTGGTGGTTGGTCCTTTCTGCGAGGGTTTCTCTCCTGCCCATTTCTGTGATAACTGTGTGCAAGCTCTGCAGCTGGTAATGGAGCAGAAGCACTGCTTGCTGCACCCCGTTGCATCTGCAGGAGGGGGTGCTGGCGGCACCTGACCACCCTGATGAGTCGTTTAAATCTGCTCAGGACATCGTGCTGAAGGCAGGGTGGTAAAAATGCCAGCCAGCGACCGCCAGTATCCAGCCAACACCAAGCCATCTCTTGTTTCTGCCAGGAGCGAAGCTAAATTGGTGAGCTTTAGCTCCTGCGTTTGTAAGAAGGAAGCGGTATGAGAAGCACCATGAAGCTTAGTGAATGTTTGTAAAGTGCTTCATAGCGTAGAGAAAAATCCTCCTATCTAAAACTTGCTTGTCAAATGTCAATCAGTGTCAGTCAAACGCGTGCCACCTTTCTTCTGATACTCAGACGCATTACGGCCTCCTGTGCATTCGCTGACAGTGACATGGCATTGCTCTGACTTCAGGTACAGCCTGGTGTACGGGCAGCAGGGGAAGAAGCAGCCCTGATGCTGGATGGCATACAGTATACATAAACTGGCTCATCTTGGGATGCATCCTTCATGAAACGCTCCATGTTTCCCCCCCGAAATAAATCAGTCACTTCCCATACAGAGTGCCGGACTTCCCCGTTACATCCCCTGAAACACTCAGGTTAACTGAGAGGTTGCTAATCACCAACACAACAACTGCTTTGCCATCCAGCTAGGAGGCATAGCAGAGCTTCAAATCCTCACTGTGGTATGGAGGCAGCTCCAGGGGGAAGTTATCTGGTCCATCACTGTCTCTTACTGAAACGGTGGAGAAGCCTCTCAGTGGGACCTCTGTGAAAGTAGTCCCAAAACCAGCTTTCAAGTGCCAGTCACAGGTACCAGAGGTGGAGGCAGCATTGCCTTTCCCCTATCACAGTCACCTGGCACATACCTCTTCCGTGCAGTCTATGCGGAAGAAGTTCTCAATGCATGTAATTTGGAGGGTTTGTGATATGTAGGGGCTGTGGCTGACCAGAGACTGCATTAGTATCACTTTTCAGAGAATTTTGTAGCATCCTAGGCCATCTAGTACATCCCTGCCCTAAGGAAGGATTGATGGTATCTGGTCTTATTCTTGATCAATGTTTGTCTAACGTATCCTCAAAATTCTCCAATGGTGGCAACCCTCTGAGGGCAATCTAGCCCAGTGGCACCCTGTTGCTGCTGCTAGAAAATAGTTTTAACATCTTTGCTGATTTTTTGCTGCTATCGTTTAAGACTCTGAATTATTGTCCTCCTCCCTCTCCTATCCCATCCCTCTTTGCTGCAGCCTTTCACCTGTCTGGAGGCTGTTTTCATCATATTCTTCCAATTTTCTCTTTAGACTGAATAACTCCAACTTGCTCAATTTTTATTCACAGGTCGTGTTTTCCAGACTACTGAATAATTTGGGTTCTGCTCAATTGACCCACATCTTTCTTGAAGGACCAGAGATCTCAGCTGAGGCCATAGGAGAGCTGAGCAGAGTAAGAAGGATTGCTTCATGTGCTCTGCAGGCAAGACTTCACTACTTGCCTTATCATGACTTTTTCCTTTTTCACAACAACATCTCAACGCAATCTGGTTAGAGACATGACAACTCCAGATGCCTTCTGCAGAACAGCTACCCAGCCAGCTGCTCCTCACCCTGTACTTGTGTAGCTGGCTATTCCTGTCTGAGGGTGGGATCCTCAACGCAGGAAATCATGGCCCAGGACACTTGCCAAAACAAAGCTGGATGCACGCTATACTCATTTGTATATCATTATCTAGAATGGGTTGTTTCACAGACACATTTAATTCTGAGCTCTGGGAACGATCCAAAGGCTTGGCTGGCTTTGGCTTGTGTGTCAAAGTGATCTTTTTCATCTGTGTTCTAGCAGGAACTACCTTGAACAGTGCTTTTGAAAGGGATGGTTCTCTGTAAAGTTATACTGAAAATTATGCACTTCTTTTGTACTTGAATCTGTTAATGAGACAACATAGATTTTGCCACTGGGATCAAAGAAAATAAAAGAGTCTGTAGATTCTGTCAAGAAGAAATAGTCAGCTAGAAAGTCAGCATTTTTTTGCAGTAAAATAAAGAAAATAAAATGTCAGTTTCCTGAAACCTCTGGCAGTAGGTTTTCTTTAATTAAAAAAAAAACCAACCTGCTGTGGATATGCTGAATGACAGATTCCTGCTCCTCTGAGCAGGCACAGGAAAGTGCACAAGATCCCTTTCCATAGCACCCTCCAGTTGTTAATATTTCTGGATTTGGTGACTAAAGGGAGACAAAGAGATGATTTTGGGGAGGTTCCATTGCAATGGCTCCATTCACCATTTGTATCTTTTGGTTTTAATAAGAAAATTGATTGCCTCAGGAGAGTAGAAAGGATGCTAGTATAAAGGTTACTGCAGCAGAAAAAAATGGAAAATAAAAGAATGAAAGAGATCTACTTTTTTTTCTCTCTCTTTTTGTTGCCTGGAGCTGCTCTATTTTATCAGTAGGGGAAAAAAATAGGTATCAGTAGCTTTTCATTCAGATATTTTCTTACCCTGGCTTTGATAACGCTGCAACAGGATAATGGGAAACTCTGACCTTTGACTGAGAGCAGGATTGTCATTAAAAGCATGAAAAAACAATATTCATATGACATATCGTCTCAACCTTTCAGCCTCGAGACAGGTTTCCTCTCCTCCCTTCTCTCTCTGTTCCAAAGCCCATTTCCCAGAGCATCAAATGCAGCACAAAAGGCAGTAATGACACCTTTGCCCCAGAGGAAAGAAGACCCAGTTGATACAGACCATAATGAAGCACCCTGTGTAACATCACTCTCTGCTTCGTCTCAGGGTGGTCAAAGAGTGCTAAGGACAGGGGGGACCTGGGGGTAACCACATGCTGCTTATTCTTGCTTGGGCAGGTGGAAAGAGGTAGCGATCTTCTTGCTTTTGGGACCCGTCTCTCCAGCAGGAACATCCCATTGCAGCTGCGATAGGCTTTCCACTCGCTCGACAAGAAGTGAGAGCGTTTTTCTAAGAGAAGTCCTTTTCTTTCTTACAGACAGAGGAGGTGGGGAGAGAGAAGACTTTACATCCTTCCTGTTCTTCCCATGTGGATATTTTTTTTTTTTGTTCCATGGGTTGTACTAAATTTGTAGTTATTTCCCATGTGAGTAATACCTGGATAAGTTATGGCTTACATAGGCTCGACACTTGAAATGAAAAGCAGATTGCCGTGCAGATTTGAATTATCCTGCAATATCTCATGATATATAGTCCATCTTCATGGGTTAGTATTGTTATATATTTCATAGTTATGATTTCCATGGTATCAAACTTCTCGTTATCTGCCAGTGCTCTCCAGCTATAAATGCCAAAGCTCTCCAGCAGCCAGTGTATCCTTTTTCAGACTTATAGTCCTGTGTTCGGTGGATATTCAGCATTTAATGGTGCTGAATAAAACAGAACTGCCATCGCGCTCTCGCAGAAACCCCAGCCAGGCTATTGACAGTGTAAGTTTCATTTAATTCCTTGATTCAACATCCATTTCTAGATGTTTCCTGAGCTATGCAATAAACACAAAATGCAGTGCTCAAATTGAATATTTAAAAGTCAATCAGGCTTGAAATTTAATTTTATCTAATTGGTTTGCAACATTCACACACAACTGAATGACATTTAGAAAAACCCAACCATCCTATATAATTTCATGTTTACTCCAATCACAAGATGGATTTTTTTTTTATCTTCTTTTAATTTCATTTTAATGCTTTAGTGAATTGACTACCCCCTCTTCCACAGGTTTAATACGTGTTTTGGAATCCATTTTTGTTCTACTGATAGCTTCCAGTGCTGGATGCCTAAAGAAAAATAATATACTCTTTTGTGGATCACATTTTGCAAGGTGGGGAAGGGGTTTGGTAATTATGTGTCATTTACAGATAAGTGTTGAGTCAGGAATTACACACAAGACAATGTTAAGTCTATTGATCCTATAGAAAACCAAGGGCTGCTATTTCATGTTCTTTAATTTCCTTTACAGTTTTCTTGTAAATTAATTATATACACACACTGAGAGACACGTGAGTCCCATTTATAGTCAGTGGATAGCTTTATTGTAGATTTCCAAGATTCTCCTCTGAAAAGGGAGTTATGCCACAAGTTAAGTCAGTGATAACCGCCTTGTGCAGAATAATGGGTGCAGTGTTTGTCAACTCAACACAAACAAAAACTTCAGAAGAGTTTCTGAAAAACACAAGGAAAATGATAAAGGAGTGGCAGATAACATATAGGGTAAGTTTGCAAAGAAAATTCTCTTGACCATAAGAAAGAGACCACCGTGATACACAAGTTTAAAAACAAACACACAATTGAATGACATAGACGAAGAATACCCGTTACATCTCTCATAACACCAAATTCCAGAGGACCTTCAGGGATGGAAACCTGAAATCCAAGCAAGATGCTGTAGGACTCATTGCCACAGGAGCCTTACCAACAAGGCACACTGCAGGGCCACAGGGGAGCAGCTCCATGAGAGTGCCTCCACCCCGGGGAGGTCACAGTGGTTGGACACAGAGCTTTGCTTTCCTCATCACAGCCCATTTGGAGCTACCAGGGTGCTCTGCACAATGCCGTTGTGTTCTGCACAGCCACAACCAAGGTCGACCAACATCATGGTGTCTTTTAATGAGGAGTAATGCACTCCTATAGATAATAAGACTATGCATAACTACATTAGTTAAAACTTTAACAGGTGTATCGGAAGGTATATAAAAAGCCAGGGTGTAGTGGCCTTCTCTAACTGCTGGAGAAGACATTTATAGGAAGACATTTATTTGGAGAGGACATTTATAGGGGCATAACTGCCCACTGGAAAAGGCTGAGCCAGGGGTTTCTTGCTTCTTCCCCACTGCAACTGAGGTCAGTCATGTCTGCAAACCGGATAGCAGACAAAGCAAACCGCAGTTTGGATCCCATACATCATTTGTTCTGTCCCTTAAAGCACTACCAATCTTTGTGGACGTCTTACATTGTATCACTCTGATTTCAGGCAAGATCCCACTTCAGCAAGTACCTGCTTTTCATTTCACATAGGAGCCGGCAGCACGGAATGATTTCATTTTTAATTGAGCATTATTTTTCTTGGTTCCCCTTTCCTTCATACTAACAGCTATACAAAAGAGATGAATCCCTGCTGAAAACATACCTAGGGCACAAACACTGCTAAACATAAATATCATTTTTTGGCATATAACATCAGAGCAGATATTTAGTTTACCCTTAAACTTAGTCAGAGCTATTATCTCACGTTGATGTGTGAAGCTTTATACATTTAACTCCCAATATAATGAGGTGAAAATATACTCCTCTGTTCCTAGACGCTTTGACAATTTGTCACATTATACGAAGATGGACAGTGCCTCTTTCTTTAAGAAATAACTTACAGATAGCAAAGTGATTGAATAAGAATACAGCTATGTACAGACTACTTACAGAGTACCTGAAAATAGAGTGTGTTTATAAAATCTGTATAATATTTGTACTCAGAACTTTAAAATCCCTTCAGTAGTGACTTACATGCCTGGTCAGCTTGTGATGAACTAGGACACAGTCGATCCAAACAGCACTTCAGGTTTTTCTTGTGTTGTCTTTACTTTCTGCCAAATGTATACTTCCATTTTTCTAAAGTTGAAGGTTTTTAAACCGTAAGATTGCCAAGACAACCCAATTGCCAAGAGAGGGAAGAGAGGCAGTGGTGTTTGACAGAGTCAGCAGGCAGTCAGGAGCAATACTTTCTGGAGAAGTGTGAACAACTTCATTTGTCTCAGAAGAGCATTGGCTCTGACACCTAATGATGACAATTTTAATATCACCATTAGCTGTTCCAGGCCGAGTAATTTGAACAGAAGCATGCAACTTTGCCTTTAATCCAGTGTTGATGGTTATAATAAAGATTAGAGATGGCAAACACCTAGCACGTCATCTTTTCCATTTCCTGAAAGGCCAGCCTAGGTGGTTTCCTAATGCACTTACACCTCAAATGTTGCCACATCTAGTTTTAATTTAAAACCTTCTTTTCCGCAGGTTCTCCCACCAGCACAGCTCCTGACAAAAAAAAAAAAGAAAAAGAAAAAAAAAAAGGCAAAGGCTTTCAAAGTTATGCTGGGACAGTGGCAGCGCTTTGATTTTGGCAGGTGCAGGCTGCACCTCCCCGCTCTAGGACAGATCCAGCCCACCCAGGATGAGGCTTTGGGACTGGAGAGGCTGTGGTTAAGGAAAAGAAGAGGAGCAGTGTGACCCTAAACACAGGTGGCTCTTGTCTGGGTGCTCTGCATGATTACCCTAAGCATATGGAGCATGGAGGAAAAGACCGGCCAGACCCCCAAGGCAGCGATGTGCAGGGAGCATGTCCCCCACCTCCCCTGGCTGCTGTAACCCAGTCCTGCCTCTCTGCGGCATGGTGCCTATCAAATATCCAGTGGAGGTACAGCAGCATTTGATGTACTTTGAAATGCAGTCCAGAGCCAGTCTCTCAGAAACCTGATATGCTTTTAAGCTCCTCGGGTCTCCCATTAGTAAACTCAAGAGATATAAGTAATGACTTTCCTTAATCAATTAGGTTGTCTGGAGAATGTTTAAGTCTACACCTGCACTATGTGTTGAACCCATGATCCACTGGCTTGTTTAAAACTGTCTTTTAGTTGTTTAAAAAAAAATGGTTTTGATGTGTTCGACTGCTAGATCCTGGGGGTAAAATGTTTTTCTTGACACCACTTCTGTGTTGTCTCACATCTGCGTATCTGGCTCTCTAACACCTAATAAAGTAAAAACCTTGCCTTGGCTTCTCATGTGTAATTCCAAATGTCAGTTGATTACGGCACTGACTGTTTGAGCATCTGCACTTGGGTGGATATTGCACTTTGGCTTATTGAATCCATACCTTGAGTCTAGCCTGAAAGAGTAGAAGCACAGTTTTCAGACAGCAAAATATTCTACAGCCTCTGAGGAATAAGGACCCATATTTGATTCGGACATGGATAATTTAGAAGGAAAGGTAATCCTGAGAAAGTCTAATAGCAGTTTATGCTTTCAGTCAAACTCCCCTAGGGCATGCCATGCATTTATAAGTATTTTCCACTAAAGCTTGTCAATAACAAGTCCAGAATCTGAAGTAATTGCCATGAGAGAAATTAATATGAATGTGTTCATTAGACTAGGAGCTTCTTCTAAGATTTTTTTGTGGGTGCTATTTGTGGGTCCTGTGTCCATTTTCTCAGATGGAATTGAGAACACAACATTTCATGAAGGGACCTGCTCTTTTTCCCTTTTGAAAGAGGTGTGATCTGCAGCCATTCTTGGCTGACCTGGCAAAATTAAAGATGTTCAGTGGCAGAAATCTCCACTGCGGTCATTACAGTGAAAGCAAGGAGCACGCTAAGGGAAAGCAACCCGCATCTCCTGATGCTGTCAACACAATGCAGGACCACATGCAGCTGCTTCTTTTGGAAAGAGCAATGTCAAGAGCAGCCTGACCATTCTGCAGTGTGACACAAGGCACCACATGGATTGCAAACCCTAGCTAAGCCTCCAGCGTATGGTTTGAGAAAATTAACTACATATCTTACACGTGCTAAGAAATGAAGCAGAAGCTCAAACTCTTTATTACCTTTTCTCCTATGTTTTAAGGGTGAAAATCTTTATTTCTAGCTTCTTTAATTTACATTAGTATGTCTGTCTATAGGGAAAGATAGGAATGAGGAATGATACCTTTAGCAGTGGGAATAAACACATCTATCATTAATATTCATTGGATTTATTTGGGTTAATTTTGTTTAAGAATGTCTAGATAAAACACTGATAAATTAAAGGGAGGACTGATTTAATCATCAGGAAATGACTGAGAAAAACAAGAATAATCTAAGAACATATAATAAGAGATCAGAAGATATAGGGGTTAAAATGGAAGGTGCTGTGAGCCTTTAAATTGCTATACCTTTTCTCAGATTAGTCAAAAAACATATATTATTTGCTTGAGTGATTTAATCTGCCTGGGCCTAGGATGAAAATGGACATTTAGATCCTGTGAGCTTTTCCATCCTATAGATACAAATGCCCTTCATCAGAGAGATCAATCAACTGTAATCATGACTCTGCAGTGTTGGAGAGTCTTCCTTCTCTGTTATCTAGACTTCCCATTATATTCATCCTGTATAAAGTGAAAGCACAATTATTCCTCCTAGAGGTAACCTCTTAATTGGACCTAATTACCTGTTGTATTAATTTGACAATAGATCCTGTTTGCTCAAAGATTTATTTTCAGATATGACCTTAAGTTGGTAAAATTATGATGCAATCAGCAATATATTTGCTATGTATATATTGCCCAGCTTACTCTTTTTAATAAAATGCATTAAAAGTATATAGAATAGGTTTATTCCATTAAGCAGCAGCAGGGCTCATGAACTTTGAAGGCACAAATATCCTTCAGTTAGAAATCCCCAAGGTATTGGATTCTGCTTCCAATTTAATATCAGTGTCCTTCACAGAATGTTAAAGCTATTCATGACACAGCTATGACTCAGCCACTTGATGGATTATGGATATGGGGAACTAATATAGTGCTTTGCGACAGAATCCTCAAAGTTTAATATGATTTTTTTTTCTTCCTTAACACAAACAAATCAGAAGCACTCAGATTCCCTTCATTTTGATATACAAGTAATCTGGGGAAAAGTATTGGGAAGAAAAAAAAAAGGCGTATGAGAAAAAATTGTGGGTCTGAGTTTAAAATGATAGCAGCCCTCAAAGAGCGAGCTATTAGTCATTTTATTTCTCCATACTGAAAGGGAGAAGAAGGAAGAGTCAGGACATTTGAAACCCATCAAAAGAAAAATACCATTTTTTTTATAAAAAAGAATGAAGAAATACATAATGTAACTGTTGGCATACTATCTGGGGTGTCCTGAGAGCCATTTGGAATAAAAAAATGGATATTTCAGGAGCACCTGAGATTTACAGTGAACTCAAGGATGCACTCCTGAGTGACCTGTACTGCGCATTGCTCCCATTCGTCAAGTCACAAGTCTGCCAACATGTTTCTCACAATTGTGGTAGGGTCCTTGCTGTTACCCTCCCAACATGTGCACACTGGAATTAAAATGTTCCAGTAACAGAAATCTTGTGATATCCACAGTGAATGCTGGATGGGTCAATAGTAAAGGTGAAGATGCTGTGCATCCTGAATGCTGCTGTGATACCCCTGTAGCTTACTTGCAGTATGGTCTTCACCAGGAAAACAGTGAGTTTTTGCAATCTGCTAAGCAACCACCCTGTGGGTTTCTGGCATGAAAACTTCATGAAGTCTGATGGATCTGTAAGGAATAACTATGCAGGTGATGTCTGAGAGCACGGAACTTTCAAACAATTTTGAGAGGGACAGTTTCAGAAGGGCAAGGTAGGTATTTAGGGCTGGAACAAGAATGACACTGCCAGTGTTTCGTTAGGAGGTTTTGTTAGATGAGGGGCCTGCCCTCTGGAACTTCCCAACATCTAGGATCCTCCTGTGGTGTATCAGAAGATGGCCCTTACTGTCTCTCCACAAGAAAATGGTATTTTAGAGTTACAGAATGAGAAGGAAGGTCAAAATCGAAGAGGCACTTTAAGAAACCAGTTTATACAGATCCCTGCTCAGTTCCTTCTTAGGTTGTTCTCTGCTCTTCCAGCTTTGAGCAATGGTTTGGAGGAAGGTGGGAGTGGTGAGGGATAAAGGCGTTGACAGTAGAATTGCAGTGTAAAGGAGATGATTGATGAGAGCAAAACCAAGAGGAGATACCAGAAATTTCAGATATGGTTTGAATTCTGGGCTTCTTAATTATATTGAAGCACTGAATTATTTCCTTCATACTGTATTGAAATCATAGGATGTTTCTCTGTTACCTGATCTTCCCTGTCTTTCTCCGCTTCATCCTCATATTATTGCACCTTTTTGATCTGCTTTGATCTGTAGTATAAACTACTAGCTTCGTGAACTACCATTCACGTAATTTCATGACGCAGATTGTGACTGGGGATCACTTAGTAAATTGCAAGAGATCTGCTTTATTCCGACTCCAGATCAAGCAGCGGGTCATTAACAACACAGAGGAGCTTCACAGCTTTCTACCCAGTCTTTGCATCTCAGAAGTTCAACTCCTACGGACTCAATCCTCTATACTATAATATACTATAATAGTGCAATAGAGAACTGATAATTATGGATGACATCAACAAGCTCCTACAATGAATATTTAAAGTACCAGCTTTACTGCAATTCCATTTTGTCTCAAGTAAGTCTGAGTGCTGTAGGAGAAGGTGGTCCTTACCAGTTAGAAAAAAATAAAGAGGTGACGTAGCTTTGCTATCTATGTGAATGACTTGAGGTTCAAACGACAGATCATCATACTCCTAGGACAAGTTCCATAATGCTTCCACCCCTTGCAACTAGTCCTTCATTTTCATCGTTACACCCTAGACGTTCAGAGGCAACGCGTTCATAAGAATAGTTAAGAACAGAAACAGGATCAAAAGACAGTGTCAGCAATCAAAAGAGGTAAGAACCGTATCTGCAACTGCAATACAACCCTATCTGGAAGAATGTGTTCCATTTTTTCCTCTGTCTGCAATAATCCAAAAGGATGATAATGCAGGAAAGGAGGTTCAGTATTTGATACGAAGAAGCATGAAGCCAGCTCTGGGTATTATGGCTCCGTAGTTTGTGTCCCAGTCCACTCCTCCATGAAGACATTGCTCCCAATTAAGTCACAGATACAGACTCACTCCTTGGATTGGGCACTCTTCAAAGCACTCTTGTGCTCTCATGTGCAGACACTTGGTTTGCATGATCAATGGCTTTTTTGCATGTCTGATGTTGTCGCATTGATTCATCTTTTGGCTCACACGCATATTGTATCACACTGGCTTGTCATGCTGTGCGGTGAATAATGGTGGGAAGCAACATAACTGATGTAACACAATGCAATAACCAAAAAAAGACAAGTAATTTTCTGATCAATAAGCCAATTCCTTTGGTGAGATAGAAGGGATCAGTTTGGAGACATGATTTATTTTTCCTTTAGGCAACGCATGAAGGGCCTTAAGATTATGAGTCTCATGTGTCTGACTTACCAGAAATCTCCTGTGTAAGTGCGTGCGTGTAGGTCATGTAGTACAGCTGATTGATGGCTCATGGTTTTCCACAGTGCTCTCTGCAGGCATCCTCTGCAGAGTGTAAGGGGTTTGCACATGCGGTAGTTTCCCAGATGCTAGAAGTGTCCCTTTTTTCTCCTTTTACTGGAGAGGTTAGGTTTCCATCTGCAGAGGACCTGGCCCAGTCAATGTGATCCTGCCTATTTGAGACCATGCTGTGCTTAGGAAGCCCTGAACTGTGAGATGGAGCCAGCACATTAGATATTTCTCACTAACACAACTTCTGACCAAAAGTCAAATAAATCTGGGAGGTCTAATGTACAGGCAGTAGTGAGAGCTACTCAACTAAAATCTAGTGGTTCTATTCAAAACATTATGCTCAAAAGAACCAAAAAAACTCCACTCACCTTAACGTCCTTTCCTGTTCCCCTTTAATGGGGATGGTCTCTTTCACCATCTGCATGCATAGTGTCGTCTCTGAGGGAGAGCACTGTCTGTCAGCCTGCACAGCCAGAGGACCTCACCTTTGCCTGGAGTACAAGGTGCTTCTCCATACAATACCTGTGATGGTCCTTGGCTGTCCTTGGCCTTGGTAATATCACTAGTCCCCATACACTTACCAGCATGTCCAGGGCACTCCCGTGCTTGAGAAACAGTTTTACTGGGGGCAGGTAAATAGTTTTCAATATATATCAAGGGACTGTAGCTCACTGCATGTGTCAATGACACTTGTTGTGCTTACTTTCTGCAGTGAGTGAAGGGGTGTGTATAATAGGAGAAAGCCTCCTTCCCCCTCTCTACTCTCCAGGAGTCTGAATGCATCCTGTCTCTTCCTCCAAAGATTTATTGACATTTGTTACGTTAAAAAGGGGTGGGTTCTCTAAAGTGTTTTTAATGAACTTCGGAGATTATACCTGATGGGAAAAGTGATCAACACCAGAGAGGGAGAATTCACCCCGAATTTTCACTCATGTTTGCTGGCAGAGTATTACTGGGAGCTCTGAGGATCCCCTGTTAGCATATAACTGGTTTTACATCCGTCAGGTGGGAATCCCAGTCTGATTATTTGTTTGGGAGAATTTCTATACCTCATTTCAAATTTCAAAAGGGTGGGGAGCAATTTGTTTCAGCACCTTTGTTCTTTCTTCTTCACAGCTGCATGCTAAAACTGGAATGTTTTACTATCAGCTATTTGTACTTGGCATAAGATTCTTCAACCTGCCTTTTCCTCTTCCGCTCTCTTTTGCTTTGTCTGAGATTGTAGAGCTGACATAAACCAAGATAATTCAGTGGCTCAAAGAAAAGTTAGATGTCCCTGTCATGAGACACAGCTTGACTGCATATTAGCAAATACTTAGGCAGTTTGCAAATCTCCTAAGTCTGATCCTCTTTATGTTTTCTGATGGTTTAACAAGTCAAGATTTAAAGAGAGAAATGAGCAATTAAAAAAAGGAAAGAAAAAAAGCTACCATCATAAAAATCTGGTAATGGATTATCCTGAGGGCTGGATGCTAAGTATTGCCTTTAGGATCCTACACACAAACTTTCATCTCTTCTCTCCTATAAGTTGCTGTGACCTTTCCTGGTATCCAGAATCCAGATATTCCCTCTTCTTTCTTCACCAGCTCATCACTTTCTGAGGCATTCCCCTTTCAAGAAGCATTTTTTCAGTGTTGGTCCCTGCCTGCAGCTGATTTATTTATTTATTTATTTTTGCTATGTTGTTAAAAAAAGTCATTAAAAACTGTAGTTAAGAAAAATGTACTCTTCCTATTGAGAAAAAAAGAAATCCAGGTTAAATTCTAATAATTA
Source organism: Dromas ardeola (assembly GCA_013398915.1). Lineage (NCBI taxonomy): Eukaryota > Metazoa > Chordata > Aves > Charadriiformes > Dromadidae > Dromas > Dromas ardeola. The sequence continues at coordinate 263,337 of VYZM01006118.1, forward strand.
CAGAATTCTAAGGGGGAAAGGTGCTATTGAGTCTTCTGTTGATCTTCTGTTGAAAAGTCTCAATGAGCACTGCATTTACTAAAAATAGTGATAAGTGTGTGAACAATTATGGCTATACAGCTAATGCATTTGTGAAAGGTAAGATTTAACATGAGATGGACAAGACAGGAGCTGTAAAGGTGACCTTTATTGTTTCACTGTATTATTGGTAAAGTCAAATCTCCCCTAATTCCTCTGTAGGCTTAGAGTTTGCAAGGCAGGGACTTTTTTTCTGTGCAACCCTTGTTAGCTGACACATAGCAATGATTACCAGCTGGTTTAGAGGAAGAATCTTTCCATCACTGTCTCCTCTTCTCACTTGCACACACACCCTTGCCCCAAGCTTCCCACCCCTATTATTCTTTGGCAACCCACAACTGCAGCATCTCTCGCTCTGCATACTTCTGGATGCCTCCTCGCTTCCTGGGCTTTGGCTGCCTGCCTACCCATTCTCTTCCTTCCAAGTCCTCCCCAAATGAAGATGTTTCCACTGGTGTTCCCTTCTTGGACATACCTAGTTATCCCCATGTCTTGGAGAGCAAGGGAGAAAAAAATTGATGTTTTGGCCTCCTGTACCTTGCCTCAAACATTGAAGTCTCATAGACGTGACTGTCACCAATTGGGAGTCCCAGGGAATACTGCACTTGGGAGGCGCCTCCTCAAAGGGAAGGAAAAATGCCATTTAGAGGAGCTAGTGTTGTTATTTCCAGTATTAAGAGATTGCATTAAAAAAATAGAATGGCTGAAGCTATGAGTCAGAATCTCTCATAGTCAGGTAGTTAGAAAACTTTACTTGAACATCGAGCCATATCCCCTTCCCTTGCATGGACACATTTTACTTTAATGTTTGTCATATCCCTGTTTTCAAATAATGCTGTATCACACACGTTTTAGCAAGCTCGTTTTGATTAATAGACAGCTAGATGATAGATAGGCAGACACATAGACAAACAGGCACAGATATAACAACCAAGCAGCAAGATTTAGCTCTTCTTCTGGCAGGGCATATTGCTTATTCAAAACAAAGAACAATAAGGTCAGGTTGCTCTCTACGACTGGCCTGGTCTGTTCATGCTTCAGGCTAAGTTTTATGTTAAGGTAAATCCTGACCATTAGAAATTCCTTGTTTACAACACGCAGGCTTGGTGACACCCCTATTAATGTCTATAACACTGGAGGGGTCACTGCCCAACTTTGGTTCCAGAACACCTGGCAAGTATAGCACTACCTCAATATTAGACCTACAGAAGGCTTTATAGTTAATCAAGTATTAATGGCTGCTTTAAATTGGAAGTTTAGAACTGGTGAGTGCTGGAAACAGTTGCATAAAGTCTGTTTTCTCAGAGTAAACATCTTCCCACACAAAAGACTCAAAATAAAGACAATGGCTGATGAGGGCAATAAAAAATTTACATCTACTACAGAAGAAAATAATTACACAACACATTGTTATATATATTTTTAAAAAGAGTTAATGATAGCTTGTGATGTTCCTGCTATTTATTGCATGATTTCTGCTTTAGCAGTAAAATATTTTAGGATAGAAAAGTTGCATGACTTCACAGCAGCACTGATGAAAACAATCCATCTTTATATTGATAATATGTAACTGCATATAACCATCACTACCCATGTAGAGAAGGCAGAGAGCAGACTCTAAAGGATTAGAATATTTTTGCAAGAAGGCCCTTTAGAGAGAAACATGTGCAGGTCAGGTAGAGTTTTCAGCTCCAGATTCTGATGGTGCCTGGTCTCATTACTCAGTGTTGCTGTCATTTGGGTCCCACATTGAACGGTAATCCCTAGACTGAGCACCTTGAATTAGAACCGCTTGTTAGACTGAGTGGAGAAGTCAATTTTGATAGCAGCCATCATTCACAGGAAAAAAAACCAAAACACACAAAGTGTGGCAAACTTGTCAGGTTGTGGTTCTTGCAGGTGTATTTGTAGGGGGGACAGAAGCATCAATAGCTGTGTGTCATTTTATATTCCCTACATCACCATCCTCCTCTTTGAAGAACTTATCACTGTTTTTACTGGGGCTTTTAATAAGGTGCTGTTAAAAGTACAACTGCTCCCATGGTTTTGCCTCCTTTGTGGGAAACCGGAGTACAAGGGCATAGCCAGGATGCATGTTGTGGCAGTGAGCTAGCTATAGCCAGAAATCCCTCGCAATCCATAACCTTCCCTTTTGGGCTTTCAACGCAGACATCAGACGGTGGTTAGAGCAATTTATTATCTGGCTCACCCTCCAGCTCGTCACCTGTTTTTACAAGGATGGCTTGGAAAATACCTCAGCTCCCATAATCATTTTAATGGAAATATACCACATCACTGTAACCTCTTATTTCTTCAGGTGCTCCTGGTTGTTTCCCTGTCTATCCCCCCTGCCCTGTTCCCTCAACATCAGTAAATAGAAGAGGGCTTTTCTTCACAAAAGCCACACGTATGGGCTCTTCAGACTGTTTGCAGGACAGAAGCCTGTGAAACGAGGATAATCTGTTTTAAGGAGCCAGAACTCTGCTTAGATGAGGCTTGCTCTGCACCTTGATGTATGATTAAGTGCCATACATTACCTGTGGCCCTTTGTGAAAGCAAGAAGTGTATGAAGGAAGCCATTTACAGCACGTAAGGATCACAAGTGCAATAATCCTACATTAACAATGCAATCATAGCTAGTCTCTCCTGGCACACATGTTCTTTAACTCTTTACAGAGCACACATACATAAAAAGCAGTTTGCACTTATTGTCTTCTTGCCGGAGAGGTGCAAGGCACAATCGCCTGGTCCATGGAGCAAGAAACCTACATGGGCCATGATGCTGCATTCAGGCTTGTGCGAGGAGCATGGCAGGCCTCGCTGAGGGGAGGGGTGAAATTGTCCTGTTCAAAGGAATTGGTGTTTTAGGGGCAAGAAAGATCCATGGAGAAAGAAGAGGGAAAAGAGGAAGGACATGCAGCCATACCGCTGAGGTTATGATATGGTAACCAGTGGCTGGATCGCATAAGTATGCTGAAAGGAGCTGAATACCGGAGGGAGGGCATGGATGGGAAATCCATATCACAATCCGGTGTGATTGTCTGGGGCAGATACACCTAGCCAGTCAAAATGGCATGGAATGAAACAGAGAGCAGAAGTCCTTTTCATAGAGGAGGTGAGTAGCCCTGCCACCCTTCACCTTGCTGGCGCTTCCAGTGGGTAAGTGCATACTAAGTGACAGTGGGGCTGCTTAGTCCAATTTTAAATCAATGCTGTAAAGGGGGCTTTTGACAACTTATTAAAAATTTAAGTATAATTGCAAACCCTCAGGTTATTTGATTTTATAGTTAACATTTCTCTGTTGGAATAGCAGCACATGATGTCTGTCAGCAAGGCAGCCACAATAGCCCGAGGCTGATTTTCCAAAAATAAAATAGCAGCCTATATCTGTCAGGACTGTGCCGGTGCCATGTTCTACACGGGCATTTCTTTAACCTGATAATTCACACAGCTGAAACATGTCTAAGAGTTGACAGAAGTGTTCTGGCAATGTGAAAGAAACACTGTTCTCTTCCCCAGTGTGGCATAACCGGAGCAGCTACAGGCAACAGGTTTTCAAAACAGTCCACAGGTTATGTCAGAAAAGCACTGAACAGTCACAAGTTACCAAAATGAGACACGTACGATAGAAAAAAAAAATAGAGGGAGGTTGGTCCATTTTAAACTGAAAAGACAGTTATAGTAATTTTTTTTAAGGGAAGTAAGATCAAGGAAACAATGTTCTTCAACAGATCACTGACTCTGATTGCAACAGACACCTAAAATTGACCAAGTTCATGAATGATTTGTTATTCGACAGCTGGCACAAACGTACCCTGACTGGTTTTCATTTCTCCATTTATAAAAAAGGTAGTAATGTCACAACTGCATTTTTTGTTTGCAATTGCAGTTGTGTGTGTACAAGCACCCATACAACATCTGCATAAAATGCAAATATACTTGCTGAAAATTAAGGATGCTAATTTTTAGTTTTGCTTTAATATAGACTAAAATAAATAGTACTGAAATATTTTAATGAAAAAGGCACACTGCTGTCAAGAACCTAACAGATTTGGAGGCTACCAAGGGACCCACATGCAAGCCCCTATGTTGATTGACTTGCAGTGACAACTTGTGCCTTCCTCTTCCTAAACTGTTGTCTTAACCAAATGGATAGGGAGCCAAGCTCTCTTTGGAAACTAGTTTTTACAAGAGGAGATAACTTTATCTGATAAGATTGGCAACTGGAGGAAGAGAAGGAGCAAGAGTTCAGATGCAGATAAAGATGGGCTTAACGTGGGACCCAGGTGCATACCAAAGTGCTTGACTGTTCTGCAGTAACGGACCATGCAATACTTTCCTCAGTAATAAATGCTATCCTGACCATAAGAAGTGTTTGCAAAAGCAACTTTGCTGACTCCAGCATTTATTCCGTATAATTTTGTTATTTGGGTAAGCTTGCATTTTCTGTCCCCCCCTCCCAGTTAAAACATGCCCAACTCATTTGTATGTGTGTGCAGTATTTGACCATTTAATAATGTGCATATCTCTCTGTACACATTTCAGCACACACACATGACATCCAATTATAGTAGGACTGATAGCTGGACTGGGGGATCTTCTTCAGAAAAGAGAAAAAGCAGAACTAAGTGGCATTTACTTTGCAAGTGCTTCTAGTTTTATCAATTTGGAGGCCTTTTTAATCACTCATATTGTATGTTTATAGTACTTATATTTGTGAGTATTACGAGAGCATCACAGGGAAAGATTAATTTATAGCTTCTTTTTTCTATTTACAACAGTAATGAATTGTGGCAAAGTTACAGAACTGTTGTAGTTTGAACATGGGAAATGACATGGAATATTCCCATTTCACTGCAAAAGTGATTGTTTAACACTCTGATTTTCCTTACAGAAAGGAGATTCATAAGGACACCACTGTCTTCATTTCAACTAGAAGAACATATGAAAAACCAAAACATGAGGCCATGGAATACAGCCCCTTTTTAGAGATGGTGAAGTGACAGTTCAATTTGTCACTGCAGTGAACGCAGCTGAACACTAAGGAAAATGGATCCTCTGTCTACAGTGTTCACGTTATAACATGAATCCTTTCACTGTCTCACACTGTTAGTAAGAGTTATCCATTTTGTGAAAAGCAAGGCATTCCCATCAAAACTGACCAAATTTAATGTAACATGAGCTACAATTTTTGCCCACATCTGTGGTAATAAGGTTGTGCTCTAGAACTTCATTTCTTGGATGGGACTTTTGTTTTCAGTTTCAACCCCAAATTCATTCATAAGCAGTCTATATTTACTTATTTTTGTGCCGCCACTACATGTCTCTGCTTAGCTGTCATTTTGCTAGGCCGAAACAAGCCAAGCAGTTTAAACTTTCTAACCATTGCTCTATTCATTCTGTCAGCTCTTTTTCTGCCTCTATTTCTCTTTTATTTCAGTACATCTTTCCTCATCATGGAGCACCAAATTTGCACACAGTGACTCATCTGGAGTCTTCCCATATTATCTAGAAAGCCAGTAGCAGTACTCTGGGAAATACTCTCAATTCAACACCACTTGATTTTCTAAGGAAAAGTTGCTTTTCTTCTCAACAGCCCTTTATCTTACTGACCCTAACGTGCTGGGCCTTTGTTGCCTCTCCCTTAGCTCAGGTCTGAGAGTCAACAAAACTATTATTGCTGTACAACAACACAGATTACTATAATTGCAAATGGATTTATTGGATGAAAAAAGAGGTACAAAACTGTATCTATGAGATAGGACAGAAGCAAAAGGAGGCACCAAATGTTTCTTACAATTTTTAGAGGAGTGCTGAGTACTGTGCTTATTGTTACATCACACAGAACTTATATATGTCATTGCCCAGTTCATGAGTGTAACTATCATATCTGTTGTGGCCATTCTTGCATTCCATCGGAAAGGGTGGGTTTAGTTTCAGTCCAATCTTCCATAGTCTGTGTTTGTGCCGCTAAAGAGGATTGTAATGCTGCTCAGTGGTGTATGCTGGAGGCACTCTACAACCAGCTTCAAAAGTTATTAAATATACGGGAGCATGGGCAAATATTTCAATTGCACTGAGTGGACAGAAAACATTTTTTCCTCCCTTCCCTTCTCCCTCGCTACTGAATTAAGCAATAGCGCTTGTCTTTATGCCATTGGCTCCATTGTGGGAAGGTCATGATTTGTTCATACACTTAAGTCATTTTAAGTACAAGCATAGTAACCTATACTGAGAAAAATTAATTCCCCTTCCTACCTTGCACCCTGTTCTTGAAAGTACGTGCTGAGAAGCAAGGGGTGAGGGTATTATGGAAATGGAGAAAATACATTAAGAGAGATAGTCTTAAAATTTGTACTTCACTGTGCAATACTGTATAATATCATAAATTTTATACTTACTTTGGTGTCTACTTTATAGATAAGAACTGTTTGAGGAATTGGATAGCACCACTTCCTCCTCTGGGGTGTTTTACTCTTCTTTGTCCCATTCATCACTAATGCGCATAACACAGGAATAAAGGACTAGGAGGGACTTCCTGGTCATGAAGCTGAATGCCAAATATCTCAGCATCCCTGTAAAAATCTCTTTCATCTGCTGCCCACGAACAGGTTTCTTCATACAGAAGTCCTGTTTTAAATATTGGCTGGGCTACTCTGCCTTCATTGAAGTTGTACTTTGCAGTACCACACCATCACTGATACAAAAATGCCATGTAACTACAGCAATAATAATGAGATGAAACTGCCAAGATATATATACCTTTTTTTTTTATAAAATACTGATTCTCTGCAGATTGACTAACATATCCAGGCACTTCGTACTTCATTCCCAGTGAAAATTTCCCTAGAGACACTAGACTTAGAGAGATTTTATACAAGGACATATCTATAGATCGGGAATATATTTGTATGAAGTTTAAAATGCGTTTGTTTCTTCTCTCCAATAACATTCTGTCACTTGACTCAAGTTATTTAATTTTCAATAAAATCTTTCTTTCTCACAAATCCAGGCCTTTGCTCTTTTGCAGCAATGTTATATAATTCTTTCTTTCTATCAAATCTTTCAAGACACACTACAAAATAACAACATTGAAATTTCACTGAAGGATTTGGGGTTTTTTGTATTTATAGCCTTTTCTACAGACAATATCACCTGAGCATTTGTTTGAGTTGAACAGATGTTCAAGAATGGTACAAAGAAAGAAACCTTGGCTAAATGTGAATGTCTTCAATCATTGCTCATTGGGAGGGCGACGTTGATGGCACTGTGGTTAATGTGAGAACCAGGCTATGCAACTAGCCAAAGAAATTCAGAGGGCCACATCTTTTGTAATGTACACATTTTCACGTGTATGGGACAGTTCTCAGGCTATATTCAGAGGTATGCAATGTGTTCAAGAAAATCTGACACTGTGCAGTAAGGCTGTCAGGCATTTGCTGGTGACAGCTCGTATGATGAGTTAAAAATGGAAAGGTAGATAGGATACTAAGCCTCTTCTGGGACAAATTAGGAAAGAGAAGAAAGAGAAACAATCATGTCTGTAAAGCAAGCATTAGTTGAATCATGTCATGGATTTACCTTGGGACTATACTGAACTCCGACTATGACCAGTCATATCTTGGGGCACAGAGAGAAGAATAATCTGATACAGAAAACAGAGAGAAAAGCTGAGTAAGTGGAAAAGGAAAAAGAGAAAGATAGAAGTTCTTACAATATTCAGACTCGAAATTCCTCCGGTTTTTCATCTGCACCTTTTTCCCCCGTTTAAGCTGATAATTGCCCAGAATGGCAAGGAAACCCTAAAAGCGCTACACTGATTCCAGCTGATTCCAGATTTCAACAGGAACTATGACTATGTATATCGTTTCCAGGGAGAAAGTACCCTGACATTCAGCCATATATCCTGCTCTTTAGCGGGCAGGCATGATTTATCAGTATTCTGACAGAGCTCTCACTTTGAAGTATTTGTCTTGCACATTCATGTCAAGTGCACTATGTCATATGCACATGCCCCTTATCTTATCTGCCAGAAATATCCTTTGGAAATATCACAACAGAGCCAAATGAGAACTAACTGATTTTCTGGTCTACAGTGGACAGTTGAAGCTGCAAATGAGCCAGTACATCTCAAGCAATTTAGCTCTTCAGGACTTGAATGAGCATGTTTTAAAGCTGCTTAGCTTATCCGGTAACAGCACACAAGCCTATTGGGTTCTGTCTGGTAATGGTGATACAGGAATCATAGTGCACTAATTATGCTGACACTGTTGGCTTCTTGAAAATGTCTTTTTAATTAGAAAATGTGGAAAAAGTCTAAAGCACCTAGGTTAAACTACAAGTGCAAACATGAGATGTATTGATACAGATGATTTCGTTAAGGGTTAGATGAAATAACATATCTGCCTTCCACAATGAATGCTTTCAGTCTTTCAAATGTTGTGCAAGGAATATGTATATTCATTTTCACTTCCCTTTACTGAGTTGCTTCACCTCTCCACTGTCATTCTTAAAGCAAGGAGAAGCATTAGTGTGACAACACAAGACATATCAACAATGATGTTCAAAGGTTTCAGAGGATTTTGCTAATTTTCTAGAGATAGTAAAAATACGCATTTACCTTCAGGACAGAGCAACCTTCAGATCCAACACTTGAAAATGCACTGGGACTGCCATGATAACTCACACAAATGAGTTTGGGACGTAGGCAGCCAAAGATGCTGACATCAAGGAATGAAGTCTTGTCCTCACTGGAGTTAGCACAGACTCAGGCATTGATCTCAGCGTAACTATGATTTTAACAGTGATTTTGGAAAATGTCAGGCATGGCTCATGAGCCTAATTGATGGAAACATTTTCATGAATGTTGAATTTAAAAATGCCATTTTTACCTCAAGCACATGGCTTGCTCCTATACTGATCCCAGGTGCAAGTTTTTACAACACAGTATAGGACATACTACACTTCGATTTTGCACACGCAGCTCTGATAGTGGGATCTTTGATAGCTGGAGCTGTTGCTAGGATGTGGAACAGCACCAAGGAGCTGCAGCTTTGTGGCTGCATAGCTATATTATTGACAATATTGAGCTGTGCAAGAGTAATTTCAAATAGTTAACTGGGAAAACAAAAAACCCTTTTATCTGGTTAAAACTTCTGCTTGAGTACCCAGCATTTCTGCAGTGCATTTAAAGCAGCTTAGGGAAACCAAACTAAAATCAGCTCTTCTACTGCATCTACATTTTCTTCCCATAGAGGTCCCACAAAACCAGCTGCAAGTCAAGTACTCAGATTGGAGAGCAATGTAAATTCTTCTTCTTCCTCTAGTCTCCACCATGTGCTTTGCTATCAAACAATGCCAAAGCTGGAATGTAAATGAGGCTAGAAAATATCTATATAAAATATACATATATATGTATACACATGCTGTATACATTAGCCCAGGTGCATATAGCATACTGAACTGCTAAACATCTCTCAACATGGGCTTCACAGGAACAGAGACCCTGTTATGGACTACTCCCCTCCATTTTTTCTCCTCATACACTCGGGTTATTGTAACATCTTCTGTCCCAGCAGTGCTTCCTTTTTCTTGACCTTTCACCCTCTCTGCTTCAGTCCTTCTATGAATGGCAGTGAAACAAAAGGGGAGAAAAATCATGAGAAGAGTAATTAACAAGTCGACAACTGTTCCAGCTTCTCAGAAGTATCCTTACAGAGTGACTCTCTGAGAGCGTCAGTGCAACAGAAGATACCAGTGTCAGGGATTAACAGGAATGTGCAGAACTTGGAAAAAAACCAGATAAGATAGAGGCTGCCTCAGTTATTTTTGAGTCTCATTTTATTAGAAGACCATAACATCAGTGAAATTAAGAGATTATGCAATGGAGGCTGGCATTATGTTTTTAAACTATAGGTGTTCAAGTGGACTGCATGAAACCTTAGGTCATGTGTGTTTGGACAGTATCAAAAGAGTAACATGGGAGAAAAGTCTGTTAATACTCAGTTATTCAATACAGTACTGCCAAATTACTTGGAGAGATGCTGTAGATATATAGACCGTTGAACGTTAAATAGCTACCAAGCCTTATCTATTTCATCTGTCTCTACCTTGAGTAATAAAAGAGCTAATATAGATTGGGGAATTTCAAATGTATGCCCCTAGCTTGCACATATATTACAGCAGTAAAACCCAATAGTGAACCTGTTTCTTAGGCATTATTAATAGGATTTGGATAATCACAGGAAAAGCCCTTGGTGCTGAAATGATATTCTTTTTGTTGACAACAAGATATCTAATGGGACTGTGTGAAGATTAAAAGAAAACACACTGACTGACATGCCTATTACAGTGGAAAAAATGACAACTTCAATGAGGCCTCCCTGCAAGTTAATACTTTGTTTTATTTCCCCCTTGCTCATCGCAAGGAATATTTTCAAATGAAAATCACATGCTCATGCCTTCTAACTGGAGTTAAGTACTAAGATAGCAGGTTTTAAAATGTCTGTTGTGGGGATTAGAAGACCTCTTACCAGAAAGCCGTGCCTGGTGCACAGTTCACATGGGGTCCACAGGGAGGCCCTGCTCTAAGGACGCTTCTTCTCAGTCGTTTTCTTCGTCACAAAATCCATCAGTGACATTTCAGGTGTCCTTTGCCGCTGGAGGCTGTCCTTTCCTGGCCCTTGGCCAATGAAGTGAAATTATGTGTTCCATAAAATTACCAAATATTGCATTTCTAGTTCTAGCATCTATTAATATGATTACTCCTGCCTGCTGAGGAAAGACAGACCAAGTTAGGTAAAGAGAAGCGGCAGACAAATTGGAACTGGGAAGTTTGAGAGATGCCTCACAGCGGGAGGGTGTCCATTGTCTGTCCAACACGCCCTTCTCCCCGTCATCCCTGTGCTTCTCCTTACATGCAATACGACTCATTCTTCCATGCAGTAAGATGGAAAGAAAAACAGGCATGGGCAGAAGTCACTTTCAAGGGGCATTTTACTGGCACCAGGCTACTGTGCCATGAGCAGTTATTGGTTAGAAACTACAAACTTATTTCCCTGCCTTGACGGTCACATGTACCAAAACTCCCTGCCGGGCACAGAAGGCAGGTGCCTGCTGCTGGTACATGACGAAAGGAAAAAAGGAGGTTACAAGACTCCTTGGACTATTATATGGCCATTTTCCTAAGCAATCTTTGGCTTCTAGAGGTCTATACCCTATCATACCGAGTGTCATGTGGTGGGGATAGATGTGGGGGGTTGATTCCTTATTTCTATCATTTGTAAAGAGGTGAATGTTTATCTCAGTTTTGGCACTGAGAGGAAGAGCAGAGAGGGTTTTAAAGGCACTTTGCATGTAAGTACTCGTGAAACAATACTGTTATTCTCACGCAGCAGGCGATAAGCAGCAGAAACAGAGACATAAAAACTTAGCAATGCAAAATGAGCTCCAGGCACCTGGTAATTGAGCCTTTTTTTCCTTTTGAAACCCCTCACAACACTGAATTGCATGGGGTCAATCTGACCTGTTCTTGATGGTGTTCACAGTGGTAGGAAATCTTTGTGACTCACATTCTCAATCAGAAGAACTTTTTAGATTATTTATGTATGAAGGGAAAAAAACACAACAACAAACTGCTGATTTGCACCTGTTTTTTGACCCCAAAGGGCTCTGGTTTTCATGATTTGCATTGAAGTTAGTATGTTTTAAAAGTATTTATTCAAAAGTTGTGTTTTCATCATACAGCCCCCAAACCAAATTTATTTAGTTCCTTTATACATGACCTATCTTTCTACCTTTCTTTCAAGATATATAATATTATGGATCTGTGGAAGCATGTGATTCAGAGATTCAAAGAAGCATTGCAACATGGCAAATGTTTGAAATTCAAAGATACTGGCAGTTCCCTGGGGCAGGTACTTCAGCATCATGACCGCCAGAACCCTCTGTAATGAAAGCAGTGGCTCTGGATGGCTCAGACTTGTCTTCTCAGAGTTTTTGTCAACTGGTTCCTCATGCAGCATCTAAAAGCCTGTGCTCCATACCTGGTACTCCTGTGGAAAGGGTGGAGAGAGACAGGCACTTCTAAAACCACGCATGCAGGCAACAGGAATAGGCATCCTTCCTGGCCCTCCCAAGCACCTGCAGAAATGAGCCATGCATCCACCACCAGCAAGGCAAGTGGTGACACTGGCCTTCAGGTGCTCCTCTGCTCCATCAACACTAGGTCCCAGGTGGTGCTACGAGGAGACAGGTCCTGTTCACGCCTGCCTCTAATGCCTGGAGATCAGCATTAGCCAGGAGGCCCTGTGCTTGCACAGCCCCTAAGTGATGCAGCTCTGTGATGGGAGCTACACTGCAAGGGCTTGAGAGCCACAGGTGGCCAGAGCCACAGGCTGACTGTTCCTGTCTCCTGGCTAATCTCGGCATGGCACTGCACCCTAACAGGCACATCCTGGGAAAAGGCTTATTAGCCGTACACCATCCTGATGGCTGCATGGCTTCCTGGTCAGAGCTGGGAGGTGACCGCCAGCTGGGAGCACCAGCAAAGCAGTCCTGGTCCCCAGCAGGTCTGCTCTCTCCATCTGTCATCCTTGGGAATTTGATGTACATAGTGATTTAGTCAAAATCAGGGATCTGAATCTCGCACCCTTCCTCAAGTTGAATAATAGGTATTCTTTGTTCACGTGACTTAAGTGTGCAGGTCCCATGCAGTAAGTAAATGCCTTAGGATTCAGTCAAAAAAGTTTTGATGACAAGTGGATGTAGAATAAGTGCAGGTGCCTATAGACAAAATGTATCTGTCTATAAACTACTTTGTAGTTAACAATTCAAACAATATTTAAAAAAAGAGAAAAGTTTAGATCTCGCCACTAGTTCTACTGCTTGCAATTAAGTGTAATCCATAAATACCACGGGATTGTCCCTTCCAACCGTATTGTATGTTTCAATTGTTAGAACAAGACAAAGTATTACTTTTCTGCCACGCATTAAATTTAATAATAGTTACCATGTTGGAAAGAATAATGGGAAAAACCTTTCCTTGGGTTATCAGAGGGAGAGAGCTAATATCTGCCAGAAAATCCCATTATGATGATTATGTATGACTCTAGGTTGGATTCATTCATAGATTGCACAGATATTACTAAATAAGACTTCAGGCAACCATACATGAATTTTTGTAAATTGCGATCAGGCCTCAGAGCAGCGGCTGCCAGGTAATGGATTAACAAGCTGTCAGTATTAAATTCATTTATTTCTCCTTATCATTTAGAGAGCAGGTGGCCTCTAACTCTACCAGTCTGCACACACAGCTCTGAAAGACTCGTAGCTTTTTGCAGAGAAATGGAAGGAGCAGCAGCAGATTTCATTTATCAGGAATAACATTCTGTTCATGACCTTTCATCTCCAGCACCTAGGCAGACTCAATCTGCTGGTGCTATTGACCCCGCACAGTTTGTGCAGACCAGGGTAGAATCATGATAAATACACTGAAATAGGATAGACTTGCTGTAACTTGAAATTAAGCGAGGCCTTGAAAGAAAAAACATTCAAAGGATTAAAAATGTGTGCATGCATGCATGTATTAGTTCAAAGAAAGCATGTAGTGATTGACTGGACTGTATTCTGCAGATATGCACATATATTGGTTTCAGTGGAATTGTAAGGTGTGTAAATCAGTGCAAAATTTGTCTTGACCTTCTCCAAAGTCAAGTTAGTCCTGGCTGCCTCTCTCACACAAACAGTGTAAATTCAGATACAACTAAAATATGTGAATTTGACTGATCTATAAAAAAAAAAAAAAAAAAAAAAAAAAAAAAAAAAAAAAAAAAAAAAAAAATGGCGAAAAGTTCTAGGGTTTTTAAAAAAAAAAAAAAGGGAAATTTACCAAAAAAAAAAAAAAAAAAAAAAAAAAAAAAAAAAGAACAAAACAAAACTAAAAATGCTGGAAAGGTTTCAGAGTTATTAAAAAATAAGAGTGATAGGCCTTAGTCTAGTCAAGATATATTGTCCGTTTTTTTCCCTCTCTTTTCACTGTACTAAAGCAAATAAAATATTTGGCTTAGAAAAATGAAAAAGGGTGTGAAAGAGTTCCATTTTGACCTTTAACTCAACAGCTTGTCTGATAGAATCTCCATACACCAAAAAAAATGAAGGCAAGCGAGCGAGCAAGAGTTTCCTTTCACTAGGCAGGGCCTCAGTGGGGCCACATTTCCTATCATCTCGCTTGTTTACACAGCGTGTTTATAAAAATTACTGCAGCTCCCCATCTATTACTGCAGTATTCCCATTACACGCTAAAAAGGGTACTGAGGACTCACTTGGGGAGGAATAGTGACCACGAAACAAAGTGAAATGTCCATCCATTCCCTACCAGCAGGCAGCTTTTCTACAGGTGAAGATAAAGAGGAATAGCACAAGATTTGTTGAAAGAGTTTTGTAATGTTTCTCACCTTGTCTTACTACGGTGGTAAGTGTTGTCAAGGAGTGCTTTCACCAAGAAGTTGAATTACAGTCATCATGAAGAATGAGGCCGTGCCATTGTCAGCGAGATTACTGATGGCATAATAAAATGCTGCGCGCAATGAAAATTTGAAAGACAGGATGTATCTGCCATCAAAGGAAGCTTTTTCTTCTCTGCACAGGGTTTTTCCCCTTGCTTTTTATAAGAGTGCTTTTTAATGTAAAACGAACAAGCAAACAAAAAAAAAAAAACACAACAGATAAAGGAATTCTATATGTAGCCCATAATAAAAATCATCCTGAAAACACTTGTCATCTTTTGGGGGGGTAACTTGAAGGTATGAATTAGGGTGGGTATCTCCCAAAAAAATAGCAGCCAAATCCTTTCTCAAGGAACTGTGTATACTTACATTTCTGAGCCCTAGACATGGGCTAAAAACACCTCTATTTTCATTCCCAAAGCACTACCACTCTGAACGGTAGTCGGCAAGAGTTCAGAAATGCTGTACTTGGGCAGTGTGGCATTTAGAAGGCAGGTATAACGTAAAACTGTTTCATTAGAAGCAGGTCACATGAGGACCTAAACAGAAAGATAGTTTATCCTGGAATGACTGGAAATGACCTGTTTTGCCATCCTTCTTTGCTTCTTCAAAGAATGGGGCCCAACTAAACCTTAAAATTGTGCCCCAAAAAGGGTATTCAGACACCCATGTTGCTCAGATAAGTATGAAGTCAGCTGATGTCCATTCCTAATTCTCAGGCAGTGACACCACAGAGAAGTCCATCTTTACAATTTTTTGAACAGAAATAATTTCTTCTTCTATACCTCCATGAGGATGAACATACTCACATAGATCCTCACCTCACTCCGCTTATATAAAATTGAAATTATATGTAAGCTCAAATGGCATTAAAAATGAAAAGGACAGCTACTGGTTTTAGAAAGTTACTTCCAGTAGACAATAAACCCATTTTCAGCCTTTTGGCATACACATGTCATTTCTTCTTGAAAATATGAAAATTATGCTTTCATAGGACAAATCACCCAATTGTTTCCCTGATGAATCAGGAAGTAGATGTTTCTCTTATGCAGAAAAAAAAAAGGCACACATTCAGACATAATTGTTTCTTTTTACCTTTTTCCCTCTCTTCTTAATATGATTATTCTACCAGGTTAATGTTCTCCATGTGAAATTTGGAAGAAGTTGAAAAAAAGAAACTAGTGAGATTATCCTGTCTTTATCTGACTTCCAACCTATTGTGTATAATACTTTATGCATAAATAATTATATATATAATATATTTTTTAAACATGGTTTTCTCATCAGTTTTGGGTTTTTTTTTTATTTCCATGGGCAGCACTGACCTTTGTCCCCTGCTTCTAGAAGAAATGTTTGCTCCAAAAAAATGCTAACCATCCAGTGTTTTGTTTGCACTCTATTGAGGAGCTTGCATAAATGTTCAAGATATACAGAGAAAGAAGGGAGCAAAATGCCTGATATTCTACTTTACGTTACTGGGATTCCTTGCGGGACTGAAACAAACAGCCACGCTTTTTTCACACACTTTTACAGACAACTCTTGGCAAGCCATGTGAATCCTGGAGGCTGGATCATTTCTCCTTTCATCTGCCCTCTTTCAGTATATGGGTTTTCCTCATTGTATACCACCTACCTATGCAGTGCCCTGCTTTTCATTGCTTACGCTGCTGGTGGCATGCCAGCCTGCTCTCATTCTGGTTCCTCCCTCGCACCGTGCCTCTTTGCCACCCCCAGCCTGCCTGCAGCATCCACCTGGTCCCCTGCTCTGTAGGCTCTCCCTGACTCTTTCCTGTTACTGGCTTGTTAAAACTCCCCAACCAACTACTCTTACCCAATCCTTATATATGAAAGGGTAATGTACGTAAAATGCTTTCAGTTTGCCAGCTCAACAGTGTTATGCAAGTGAGAACACTTATTCCATTTCTTATCAGATTAATAAATATTTAGATAAATAAGACTTTCTCCAGGTGGTCAGCTTCAGTGTGTGCAGGAATGCTGATTGCGAGGTGCGGGAGATAAAGACTCAGTCCTTTGAGCAATCAAGCAGGTACTGTGGAGGGAAGCCAACCTCTTTGAGCTGATGACCTTATCATCTCACTGCTAATGGAGACCCAGCACATAACAGTCACAGCAAATAACAAATTACCTACATTTTGGAACTGTTGACATCAGTCAATACACTCAAGTTCTCTCTTGGTTTCCTAAGGAAACAAAGCCTACACAGTCACACTCTCTCTGTTTCTACTCACAAGCATCTAAACAACTGCTTTGGCATGGGTTTTTGATAATGGACTGTCCCCTTTCACGTGCTACCAGCTATCAGCCAGGACTCGGGCCAACAGTCCCGTGAAATGAGGGTAGCACAGAGGTTTAAATTGACATAATACAACCCATTCCCTGGCAGTGAGTGTAGAAACAGAAGAGACTCTGTACATGTCAGGGAAGAAACCCACTGAAGTTTGCAGGAATCTCTTTGTTATCTTTACAAGCCCTTTGTATAAGCCCTGTGAGAAGTTATTTTACCACAAGCCTCCCTCTGTTCTCCAGTTCGTAACATGTCATTGTCCGAAAGAGTACTAAAGCTGAGATTTTCAAAGGACACAAAGAGATTTAGGAACATTAATGTCCCTGAAGGTTGATGGCACTTTCCTAATGCTCTCAAGCTACTTCTAAAAACACCCGTTCAACAGCTCTGAGAGTTGGGTTTTTTAATTGTACGCCTTAGCTTCTGCTTCCATTTTGGACTCTAAATCAAAAGGACCCAATTTTCTACTCATATAGCAGCTTGCATAAAACTTATTCAGCCTAAACTATACCCAAAATTTAGCCACAATTCAGCATGGAATTTAAATATTATTATCAAAATAATAGAGAGCAATAGTCTACCACTAACATTTAAAAGCATTAGCTTTATCACACTTTGAATATAGAAAATCTTCCAGGGTAGTTTAATACCAGTACATTTTTCTTACACTCAGCCAGAAATACCTGATCTCCTTCCTCTCTAGACACTTTTTCTCAGAAAGCAATCGACAATTTGTAATACTTACTGAATTTAAAAAGTTAATTGCTATCTAACTGAAGTAGCTTATTATACAAGTACTGGGACCATGCCTGTCTGCCAGTTGAATACACTAAAGCATTCAATTTAAGCAATTTAAATTAAAATATCATTTTATAAAGTTGTTTTGATTGTGATTGCATATTGAGATTTTAAATAATCTTGACTTAATTTCAAGGGAGATGGATTCATTTTGTATATTATCAAATTGTAATCATTTTTGTGTGATTAACGTTTAATTTATGTCTACACTCTTAGCACTTTCCTTCCCTATATCCGTAGTTGTATTATACTTTTTTAAAAAGCTGAGTGTTCTGTGCACTGCGCTGTGGAGATGAAGCAGCAAAAAGCGTGGTGAAAAAACCCTACATCTGGAGCTCTACAAAGCAACCCCCTCAGTAGAATGCCACTATCACGCTTCATCATACTGCCAAAAAGATAGCTCTGTAATGGAAAGAAGCCTTCATAATCGAGACGATTAAAAATATCAGTGTGTATTCTATCATGTAATATACTTACTTGCTAACCAAAACCAAGACTACCAGAAGACAGCTCTAGATTGGCCCAAACTTTTTATATTTGGGAGACAGTAATACAGAAATAATGGATGTAGCACTATACTCTGCAGCACAGATGGGTGTTTTCTCCTCTGTCCTTCTTCAGTGTCTACTTCAGCACTCACACAGCCATTGACGACTGGTTAAGGGATCAGGAGCACAAGTAACGTTCTCTATCCTTCCAGTTGTAGGGAATGATGAGGGAAGAAACAGGAAGAGCAAGCAGATCAATACCTGGCTCCGGGCCTGGTGTCACCGGCAGAATTTTGTTTTTTTTCATCAAGGGTCAGTTTACACAACACCAGGCCTGCTGGCAACAGATGGGGTACGCCTGTCTCAAAGGAGGAAAAGGATCTTTGCTCAGGAGTCAGCAGGGCTCATTGAAAGAGCTTTAAACTGGATTTGAAGGGAGAAAAGAATAAAACCAGGCTTGCTAGAGACAAGCCTGAGGGCAGTACACCAATGTTTGTGGGTCATCGTGCTAGTGAGGTTCTTCAGTCTGCCGTCTCAGTGGAGGTAGGGGATGGAGATCCATGTGACAGCAAAGATACAAGGTTTATTGATGTATTAGAAACCACAGAAGTCCCTAAGAATGGTCATCATTAGGGCTTCTCCCCCCAAAATGTGGTGGGACCAATAGCCCAACTGAAGTGCATCTACACCAATGCACGCAGCATGGACAACAAACAGGAGGAGCTGGAAGCCATTGGGCCGCAGGAAAACTATGGTATAGTTGCCATTGCAGAAACACAGTGGGATGACTCACACAACTGGAGTGTTGTAATGGATGGCAATAAACTCTTCAGAAGGGACAGGCAAGGAAGGAGAGGCAGTGGGGTAGCCCTATATGTTAGGGAGTGTTTTGATTGTCTAGAGCTTAATGACGGTGATAAAAGGTTTGAGTGTTTATGGGTAAGAATCAGGAGGAAGGCCAACAAGGCAGATATCATGGTGGGAGTCTGTTATAGACTACCCAACCAGGATGAAGAGGCAGATGAAATATTCTGTAAGCAGCTGGGAGAAATCTCACAATCACTAGCCCTCTTTCTCGTGGGGGACTTCAACTTACCAGATGTCTGCTGGAAATACAAAACAGTGGAGAGGAAACAGTCTAGGAGGTTCCTGGAGTGTGTGGAAGATAACTTCCTGACACAGTTGGTGAGTGGGCCAACTAGGGAAGGCGCCCCGCTGGACCTGTTGTTTATGAACAGAGAAGGAGTCATGGGTGATGTGATAGTTGGAGGCTGTCTTGGGTGTAGTGACCACAAAATGATAAAATTTTTGATTCTTGGAGAAGTATGGAAGGGGGTCAGCAGAACTGCTCCCTTGGAATTCTGGAGGGCAGATTTTGGCCT
>VYZM01006119.1:0-34838 GCA_013398915.1 Dromas ardeola
TACTATATTTTGTATAGTATATTGATATACTATATATTTGAAGGACTCTAATAGGAATTGACAGCAAGAACACAATTTTTGAAATTCTGTTTGTTTATTTAACGTATCTAAGTAAAGGATAAGGGGTCTCTGGGTTTTTTTCTTTGCTTTTTTCTTAAGTTCAGGTATAAAACTTAGGTGGACAGTTCTTAGTGAGGATGTAAGAGCATAGACAATTTTTACGTAAGTCAATAAATACTCTAGCTTAGCTTTTTTGTTTTTATTAAACTTTAACCTCTTTATAATTTTTATTTTAAAAATGTCATCTACTCCTACACCTTGGAAAATTATGTGATAATGAAAAGATTTCTTTGCTTTTCTTTTAGAAGCTGCCTATAGTTTTTTGGGGGAAAAGAAAAGGTTACAGTTATTTCACTATTATTATGTCTAGATTCTCATTTTTTTTTGCCAGACTGGAGATTTTTTCAGTCTGTTTCAGAACTTCTGTACCTTTTAAATGCATGTCATGATGAAATACAGTGTCATAAGAAGAGTTTTTTAAAGAATTAAGATAATATGAAATTGTAGGTTTCATAAATTTTCAAACATTTTAAAAAACATTAGCAAAACAAAATTAGCAATCTATTTATGTGATTTTACTTATTCCAGCCTTATTTACTTAGAAAAACAAAAAAAAGTATGAAATTAAATATCCATACCTGCCTGAATTAAAAAAAAACAACAAACAAAAACACACACACACACACACCCCTCTTATATTATTCCTACAAAAAGATATTTCTGCTCCCTTATAATGACTTATTTTTGTTTTGACATAACACAGAGTGGAAATTAAGTCCAGAATATCAGACAATGAAAAATTCAGGATTAAAGTATATATACCTGAGGCCTGACAAATGATAAATTAGAAAGGGAACCAATCTGTTAACTTTTCCCATGTTACACTCAGGGACAAATCTCTGAAGGCACTTCCACTGTTGTCAAAGTTTCATTAAGACACAGAATCCTTCCCAGGGTTCTTCAGGTGCCAGTTTGATGGATGTGCACTACACAATGTGTTTCTGGGCACTGAAGGGGGTTGCAATACCTGCTGTACAGCTGTCAGGTGTTTGTTAAACTTGAGCACTTAAACTACAAAGGCCATGTAAATACAGGCAAAAAATGCAGATTAAACAAAGGCATAAAGCTGTGCAAGAAAAACAACACCTGGAGAAGTCCATAAGTCTGGAGAATTAAGGTTGCTGTAGGGAGAAATTAATTTTCTGTTTCCACTATTCTCCTAAGGCTTCCAAACTCAGAGTTTCAACAATGACTTTTAAAATTTTTATACAGTTTTCAGAGAATTTAATTCATTTGCAGTCCAGTCCTAATACTCAAAAACGTGAGTTGACTGTTGTTCCTTTTTTATCTTGTCATAGTCTCATTGTGAAAACAAAAATATATATAATAAAAAAGTGTTAAAATATTAAGCGTAAGTGACAAGTCATTTTTCATAGTGTCAGATATGGAAATAAATTGTCAGAAGAAAATCAGCTTAAAAATACATAAATCTTTTTGTAATGTTAATTATCTTACTAGTAACATAGCCTCTCTCAAATTCCCTAAGAGAATATAGTGATAATGAAGGTTTGACCTTCTGCTTGTATAACCGAATATGCAATAGCAATATTCCTTTTCTCCCCTATCACTTTAATGTCTATAATAGCAAATACATTTTTTTATTTAAAGAATGTGGTCACATTATTAAAGGTTGAATGAAAAGCCTCATAGAAAGACAGTGCATCAGTAATATAGTTGTCATTGCAATTCCCTGTGAATAAAATTCATTGCAATGCATAAATTAATTTGTTACCATTGTAATCAACAACATCCCAATGAAATCACAAACATACTGGGCAGAATTAACAACTTTGAAGAACATAGCAGTTATGTTAGTAGCCTTGTTATTCAATTAACATGTCAGTGGACAGAAATGGTGTGAATATTTAAAAAGCCCATAATGATCTTAAGTTTTACTACTAACAACCCATAAGAATAGGATTTACTCAAAGTTTACATTTGAATAACAGGTTATTTTAGAGAATTCAAAATCTACTGAAAATAGCCTTTAAAATTCTAAATATCCATTGAGCATTTTAAAAATCTGCTTACAGAATGTGTTTGTAATCCATGCAAAGAAAATATGTTCATTAGTGCCACATGTGCAACTACATTTAGTGCATTGATCTATTTACATGAAAGTGGTTAGAGCCTACACACTTAGATATAAATGTATCTATTTCAGCTTTTGCGAAAGCAAACATGGACACTTTTGCTGAAAGATGAAACACTGATTTCCAAAGTATTTAGCTGAAATATTCTGCTGCAAGTTCAGACTCTCAAGAAAACGAAAAGCAGCATGAAAGGGACTTTCTCCTGTTTTATGCGAGTACATCCAAGAGTCCCTTCTGCAGTTCTGCAAGAGGATTAATATTGCAGCCGGTTGAATTCCCAGCACCTATTTTTCCTGTCTCATTTCTCTGAGGGTTTGAAAGCTGCTTTTAATTTTCAGCAAAAATTCATATATGCTGAGGTTATCTCTATTTGTCCTTTGACAAGTGTTATCTTTTAGCAGAGAAGAATTTCCCCCTGCTCCATCCTTGTCTTTCATACATTTAAACATGGCTTTTATTTTGCTAGGTCCTTTCATTGCCCCTATAAGCTAAGCTCCCACTTCCTCAATCATTCTGTTACACTTTCACTTAATCTTCACAAACAGAGGCAACAAGAATTGCACACGGTGCTGGAAGTGATATCTCTTCTGTCTCCTGTATGAAAGAGCAAGAATGCTCTATTCGTACTGGAAATAGCTCACTCAGTGCAAATTCCATAATGTCAAACCTATCAGGGGAAACAACCTCCTCTTGCTGCCAGTGGCTTCAATTTAGAGATAGATAGTGAGCTCTGATGAAGGTCTCAAAACGTTGGGCAAAACAATACCAGTGACCTCAGAAGGCTTTTGGGACAAACCCCTGAATCCTGTGCTGTTTTCTTCCTTGTGGCTTGTTTTCTGTCTTCTGAAGCTGTCGTAAGAAGCATTCATCTCATTCTCTTAGGTACGGGGCGGGGGGTTTCTTATCACCTTGTACTTCACTGCTGGTGCAGCTTCCCTGAGCTTGGAAAATGTCTGTATGCAAATTCTATGCCTCATTCATTCTGTGTGTCTCGTATCATGCTAATTCCTGTGATAATATGTGACTTCCTATCAATTCTGCTCTCAAGAGATTCAAATTAAAATCAGTTTTCCGAAAGTTAGCTAAATATTGTGTTTGCCTTATTTCTCATTTATTTCTGTACTCTGATGACACTCCAAGTCTTCCTACTTTAGTACAAAACTTAAAAATTTGATGGGACATTAGTGCATATTTTATTATCTTCTCGTCTGGAGTAATTTTTGGAACATCTGTTCATCTTGCAAGCTTTCTGTTTTCACATGAGAGAAGATGACGTTACCCACAAAAACTCTGTTTGTAAAGAATTATACTTACAAATGTTTTTCTCCAAAGGCTTCTCCTGCCTTGTGGACATAGACACTTAAAAATTCTGAGCTCAACATATTGCACCACAAAATTCATATGAAGTAATATAAAATGTTATGAGCAAAAGAATCCATGTTTTCCACCATTTATGTACATATGTGTACGTATGTTGGTACACATATATATAAATACAAGGAAAAATTGACTCTTCAGTTTTAGTTCAGAAGCTTTTAGATGTGCTATTTCTTCACAGTGATATAGGCTGAGGAAGACTTCTGTTTAGCAAACTGAAATTATTTTGTAATGTTAATTTAAATCTTGAGAGATCAAAAAGGGATATATTTTGAACTGCCTATGAGATTCATATTTTTATGTTACTTAAATTCAACTTAAAAGTAAAACCTAAAGCATATATAGTTCTTCAGAAGCCACTATAATCATTCACTAGAAAATATTTATTGGGAGGAATCATATTTTCTCCCAAGAATTCAACATGCAGCACTTGTATTTGTGATTGAGCTTCTGTAAGACAATAAGATGCATCCTGGAGTGGGGGTGGCAGGGGGGAAATCTCATTAGTTGGTTCAAAGCGAGTGTTTTTTAGCCACTAGCTTCCACAAATATGTCCTCACAAGTATACCGAGCACTGGCTGGAATTCGTGCTTGAGTTGACAGATCTCTTCCTGGCACTGGGGAGAAAGGGGACAGGCAACACTCCCATTCCTCCAGCCTCGGTTGTCCCCTCCTTGCTGGAACAACTTTGAAATTAGAAATGGGACAGGGGAACTCTAGGATAAATAAAACTTTCCACCTCCTGAGCAAATAGTCTAATCATTACGAAAAGACATAAAGACTACTTTACATGTATAAAATATGTATGTTTATAATCACAAACACCACATTTTCTTAACAGTGGTCTCACTTGAAAGGGAAATGTGATACATGGTAACAACTGCGGATACCACATAGAGAGGGCTGGGATCAGTCCTGGCACAGGTGCCCAGGAAAGAGGGTAAAGTACACCTCAGTTTTATTCGTTCTTTAATTTTTTCTGTCTTTCTCAGCTTATGGGGATGGCAGTGCTAGGTCATATGAGCAAAATAACAGCTCTGACCATGAATAGTGAGTCTGGACGAGGATATACTTTCTCTAGTATCCTGTGCCCAGCAGTGAGCAACGGATGTTTCTGAAGGCACCATCTGATTGTCGTGCCCAAGACATGCAGATAGATCTACCCATCATGAATCTGTCTGGGCTACACGGCTTAGTCACTTAATTCTCAAATTCAGGTACCGTTGGGGCTAAGTACCTAAAATGTAGATGTTGCAACACTCAGACAGTAGATGCCCGAATCTTTAATTGCTTAGCCCTGGGATGTAAGTGTTGAGGGATATTTTACCCTTAACAAGTATTCACACACAAAAAGGATCTAGGCTTCATGAAACAGTCTCTTCCTCATGAAAGAAAAAAGCTGCAGGGCAAAAAATCTTCTACTTCTTTACGATCTTACAAAGTGTGATTTTCTGCAGGTGATAATTTTTGGCAGAGCTGGAGCCACTGCATACCCTGCAGAAATACCTCCCTAGCCAAAATTCATGCTTTTTACTGCATGAATCAATCTCTGTATTGTCTTCTTTATCCTTTACTGTAAATATATGCTTAAATGTGCTTTATCCATACCTCTAATATTCCCCAACATTACGATCTTCAGAGAGCCTCCTTAGATGCTAGAAAAAAGGGTGCCATACTTCCCATCATACTTTAAAAGAGTCTTAGGTTTCCTCTGTAATTTTCCCTGAGAGAAGGACGGTTAACAGCACTGGTATGAAAATTACGCCTATCTATTTTTTGTAATGATTAGTCGCCCCAAGAAATTGTTTATCGGCAGAATCATAATGGGCCTTTCCCTTCTCTATTCCCATTTCATCATCAGTGTAAGCACGATGGTTCTAATTTCTAAAACATATGTGGTGTTTCTCCATGTCTCTCCTACTGTTTATTTTCAAGCCTTTATACATTTACTGTAAAATAATAAAATTAAATATAGTAAACCCTGCTTTGAAACACCATTCTCACAGCATTCTGAATAAATAAACTGAATCACATGCAGCATTTCACAATTCAGTAAGAGATGAAAAGCAATAAAACTGGTAAGAAAGCTAGGCCTCTAAGAACATTTTATTGTATTACAGTCCATCACAGTGGTATTTTGCACATTAATGTTACTGAGTTTTAAAGGAGTGACATTTTTATCTGGGCAGTAAGGTTCAGTCAATTTCTGGCAGCAAATTTTTCTGCCTTCTTAAACAGGGACGAAAGTTTGAATTTAAACCCTGACTCAAGTATGTCAAACATAACCCAGTGCAGATTGAGTCTGCTGCAGGGAATTAGACGATCTAAATTGTGATAAAATGGCATCAATTTCACTGGTTATAAAGAAGAAAAGTTACTTTCTGAAACAAAAAAATGAAAAAAAAAAAAAGAGAGAAAGAAAAGAAATCACCCTGAGAATTACTTTCTTTCTGAAACCATCATTGTGGTCTCGGGTAAAGGCTGGCAGCTCTATCCAAAGCATAGTCCATGACAGTTTTCAGTTTCACAGACACTTTTTCTTCATGTTCTACAACACTATGTATGGAATTCAGAGGAAAAGAAAAAGAATGAGATAAAAATGTTGTACAGCTGCATATGTCATAGGAAAACTATTTATAAAAACATGGTAAGTTGCTCTGAAATTTTAGCATCACTTCTTTCTTCAGGATAAGAACAATTGTATTTTGGAGGACCTTTTAATAAGACATTAGCTAGTAACATCAGCTTTGAAAGAGAATGGCAACATGATGCTCTTTATTTTTTCCTGTAGACGACTCCTTCCCCAAGATTGATTCTCAGCATCTGTAAAATACAGTCAATTTGCTTAAAACAGGTTAGAAGTGATAACATAAGGAACCCTGTATATGGCAGTCACTAAGAAGTGAATACAATTGAAATGTTCTATTATTTTTAGAATATTTTTATGCAGAACAAGGAAGTCAGGAAATTAATGGCAGAAAGCTGAATGTTTTGTTTTGTTATTAGGCTTTGCCTCAATTTTTATCGGAGACCAAACACTCCTTTATATATATATTTACTCAATTACATATTTAACTTTGGAAAATATTAAATGAAACATTTACTGGAATATGTGTATTTTGAGAATGGAAATAGATAGACAAATGGACTTTTTCTGTGTTTACATTGTTGCAGTTGATGACAATTGCACACATTTAGCACACTTTAAGGGAAGAGGAGAATTTCTTTTATGTATAAACAAATAAATACATTTGTAAATGCATAAATAAATAAGCAGTACATTTATAACCAAATATGCAAATATATAGACATTTCTTCTTGTAAGGCTCAGACCTATTCTTGCATCTCTGTAATATCAGCACTGTGATAAAGTTTGGTCACAAACTATTGAGTGTTTGAGGGCAAACATACAGTAGCATTCATAGTGAATAGATAGACTTCTAGGTCTTTTTACATATATCTTTATATACACAAATACATACAAATGTTTATATAGAGACATATACGTATACGGCATTCAATGTCCTGCTAAAAACAAGGATGGTTTGAGTATTATCTCCAGAATACCTTCTTAATAGGCCTGATCCCACTGTCTCAGGCATGACACCTGGCTTGCACTGTGTCGTGGTTTAGGACAAATTGGCCAATGAAGGACCACAGATGCTCTCCCCGACCTCTCGCTCCAAGGAGAGGAGGAGGAGAGATAAAGAGATTTATGAGTTTAGAAGGAACTCAACTACTTTAATGAAATACTAATAATAAAATAAAAAGGAAATAATGAAATAGATACAGTATATACAAAACTGTATCAAGATCCCAGGTTGACGTCACTGGCAGGCACTGGGGAAGTCCCAGACTGGACTCGGTGACAGGTGGGAACTGGATTCCATATCTGCAGTCAGGAATGGAGGGATTGGGATCAAAGGCAGATGAACAGACAGGGTCCTCCTTGGATGTCAGCCATTGAAGGAAGAGGGCTGAACCTTTGATCCCTCAGCTTTTATACTGAGCATGAGGCAGATGGGATGTAACAATTGATCAGTTTTGGGTCACCTGTTCTGTCCGTTCCTCCCTGCAGATGTGACCCCTCTACGCTTTTTCATTTCCGACCCTCTAGCAGGGCAAATAACAAAGTTAGCTGACCTTGGCTGTTGTAGCACTAAGAATAAGCAACTGCCTCTCTGAGTCCCATTCCTTGGCATTAACTATAAACATAGGTCTTATTGCTCTGAGAACGAACAGTTTTCTGCACAATATGCTGTTAATTTCAGAGAGTTAGAAGAGGCTTATCTAAGAAGTAAAATTACTGAACGGAAAGTTGGTTCTGTTCTACCTCAAACCAGGACACACTGTGACCACAGAAAGTGCCAGCCACTCTGTGTATTGGAAGGCTAGTCCAAGTCTCACTTGCAAGGGCCTGCTGTAGACCATAAAAACCTGTTCCTGATGTTTTTCCTTTATTATTACTCATAAAACGACAGCATGTATCAGAGCATGATGGTAAAAATTAATACTAAAATGCCTGATAATTATATAAACCCATTCACAAGTAAACTGGTAATAATAAATAAAATATAAATAATTAAAATAAAATTGATAACAAACCAAAAATACTAATAGTAGTATTCATAAATATTTTAAAAATCTGATCTGGAAAAGATTTCTTAAAAGTATGTGTTGGAGCTAGAAGACAAACTCTAATGACTGTATAATAGAAAAGCATAATTTAAGAAATTGTAAGCAAATTCTTGTTTACAGAAAGAACATCGTGACTTCTTGCAATTAACTAATGAAGAACAGTGAAAAATGTTCTAAAAATGTCTAAAATTAAAGCATAAATGTTCAATAGATAGGAGAAGTGATCATTAAAACAATGCTAACATACAAACCGCAGGAAGCTACAGTAGGTGTCTGAAGCAGTTGATGATTTTCAAAAGAACAAAGAGAATGTGAGGGGCTGTTAATAAGTCTTTCAAGAGAGCTGGACTTGAGCCACATAGTGCTTGGTCTGCAAATACTATGTTTAAAAATCAATCCTTTGCTTCACAGGAAGCCAATGTACTTTTGTCAAAATTAGGGCAACATGAACATCTGTCTTGGAGCCAGTTAACCATCTCACTGCTTGTACTTTTCCAGTTTTAGCTTTCCTTTCATAAGAGGAGGAGACTAAAATTATAAACATCCACAGAAACCCAAAGGTTAATACAATTACAGCAGTACGTCTGTATGAACACACTTTAGGGTCAGTGATAGAAAATTCAGGCAGCAGTCAGTGCAAGACAGAAGTTGCGGATACAGGGTCTCAAAGCAGAAAGTGAAGCCTGAACAAAGTTAGAAGCAATCAAAAATGCTGAAGATAAATGAGAAAAGAGCAACATGGGATGTCATTTCACATCTTCAAAGTAACCTTTTAAATTATTTCAAATATGCTTTTAGGAGGCACTGACTACAAGATGTTGATGATCGAATTTAACTTGCAATCTCTGCCTTCAGAGATTTTCTTCCAAACAAAGATTTTGAGAGAAAATGTTTTATTGTTTTGATTTTTTTTTTTTCCTAGACATAGACATTTTAATATTGTGGGGGGAAAAAAAAAAAAAAAGTAAAAGTCTACCTACCATGACTACTTTTTTGCTTTCAATATATTTCTATATAGAATGATTATTATCCAAAGGATTAAATGCCCACTGCTAAAAGCATTGTTCAACAGATGACTCTTCTCTCATTCCAGAGGAACTCACGCGTGGATGCTCATTATTTGTATAAGGTAGCGTGATCAGGTTCTGTTCTGCCTCCTGAATTCTGCTCTGGAGGCCACTTGCCCAAACATTTGCATTCGACATGCAAGTCGTTATCCCCCCCCAAGAGCGTTGCTGCTTCCTTCCCTAGGGCACGATTTTGTCCTAGCTATTTACAGAACTATTTTAATGCCATGTAAAAAAATTGATTACAGTGTCATTTAAGAAAGAGAGAGAGAGAGAGAAAGAGAAAGAAGTGAAATATTCCTACAGCAAAGCTGTCACACTTGGGACTGAAATAGGCTGAAAGGCTGGTCCCTGAACCTCGCCCTGTTAACAGGTCTCAAAACCCTGCAGCAAGCTGCAGATTAAATACCTCAGCCTCAGTGGAGCAGACCCGTCAGGAATATTGTGTAACACGCTAGACATCCAAAGGGAAGAGATCAGATGCTTCATCTACAAAACCACATCAAATTCTTATGCAGCACTGCCTGGCACAAACTAAAGTTTGCCATAGGCACTGCCACATCTACCAAAGGCATGCTTAGTTCCCATTGCCTCCGCCTTTGTAAACCACAACCACTTAGACACCTGGAACTGCATCTGTTAGGAATCTTTCAATGCAGTACTAGGTGGCAGGTTTCATCTTGGGTTAGAAAAAATAGTATTTCAAGCTCTTAAGAGAAAATAACCACATCTTAAGAATAAAATCCTTATGTGGGAGAAAACAAAGCAAACAAACAAACAAAAAAAACAACAAAAATCCAACAATCTGGAAAAAAAGAGCCCTAACACAGAAGAAATATAGCTACTGGCTGACTTGACTGCCCCTTGAAGCTAAGAATAGCCAGATAAAAGAACTTCATGGACATGCAAGCTCAAGATTAATCTAACGATCACTTTCAATTTCATTTCCTGTTTGTTGCTATTAAGTAGTTGGATTCTTGTTCTTTTTTGAAGAACGTTGAGGACAATAATGAAACTGAGTGTGGATTTTGGTAGTTTGCACGACCCTTTCCTCTCACTGGAGGGACTGAATTGCAAACAGTGCACTGAAACGGGAGCACATCAAGCTCCATTTCCTCCCATAAGCACCTGGTAGAGAAACCTTTACAGTACACTGATCACAGATCTTTCTCACCTGGAAATCAGCTTCTGCTCTCTTTCCTATACACCATCACTGCTTGAGTAATAAAGAAAGCCAATGAAATGAGGAAGGTGAAAATACAGATCCCTTGATGCTTTAGCACAGTTGTGCTGTCTTATGATAAGGCACAGTACTTCCATTTCTTCCCTGGGTGGTGGCTCATTAATCATTGTAGAGTAATCTTTGTAAGTTAAAATTTGTCATTATGTCATACCTTCTGGGAGAGTCCCAGAACTCTATAACTTGGTGCATTAAAGGTCAATAATAAACGATATTAATTTTTCCTCTACACTTCAAACAAATAAAAGGCACTTTAATAAGTAGGGAAGGCAATAAATAAGACTGAAAGGAATGTGATTATGACAACTTGTCATGGAATATTAAATAATGTAACATTGATATAATTAAGGATCAGAGATAGGGATACATCAAAATAACTTATGCTAATTATTTCATTTGAGAATTAAGAAATATTGCATATGTATCTAGACCCATATTTGTGTCCTTATTTACATATTTATAGCATTTTAACTATACTAGGACAATGGCTATTTCCATTTTGCTCCTTACAGAGCCTCCCTGCAGTGCTAATCAAATCCTGACATCTGACTCTAGCACTAAGAGTTTTAAGATAATTAAGCACTTTAACCTAATGAACTTGCATTTTAATCTACTGTATTTGTTTAGGGGAAACCCAGGAGACTAGTAATAAGATATGGAGTCTTACACACATTTATACTGAATGTTCAGATTAAAACCAGGTCAGGAGCAAGACAGATCTGAAACTTCATCTTGCAGTCGTAGCACAGTGAAGTGATGGCAGAGTACATTACACGAGATTCAATTTTTCTTGCTCTAATAAAAAACATTAGTTGTTTCAATACATTTCTTGCATATAGCTCCCCAAACTAAAAACGCCACTGCAATTGACTTTAATTGATGCTCTCAGCAGGCCAAATATTGAATGGAAATGGAGAATGTGTAAGAATTTACAACCGTGGCTGTGCCAGCAAAAGGGTAAGGTGTGCAGTTGAATCAGTAAAGGGAAGCTTGCAACTGCCGTTGCTGTGTCTTTGGGTATCAGCCCAATGCCTGTTTCATCAGCACTGCATTCCTTTACCCAAAACAATATTGCCAAGAGCTAGAGCAGGCCTCTGGCAAGCTCAAATCCGTGCTGGTGGGCAGACTTCTCAGGTAAAGAGTTCCACAGGGAAATGCATTACGCACCTATTCACGGCAAGCCTCTCCAATGGAGGGAACATAAGCTGGCTGTTTCCTCAGCTTCGTCAAAGTTTACTTCTCCAAGAGGAAAAACAGTTCCAGGAAGGAGACTGCTTTGCCACCCATGCCTAGCTTTTTTTTTTTCTTTTCTTTTTTTTTCCCCCATCATCCTAGAAAAAGTTTTAAGAATTCATACATTCCTTTGTTTCACTGAAGTAAACCAGGACTATTGAAAAGGAAGCTAAGAGACTGCTTTCCAAAACAATTACTGCTGCGTATGTGATTCAGAGGAGTTAAACCTTAATCTTGTACCTCATGGAGGCACCTCCTGGCCAACAGGATTTGATTATTTCCAGGACAAACACTTTGGAAATGCCCTCTTTGGAGCTCTTTTATTTTTTTTTAAATAATAACAACACGTTTTTCCTTATCATGACTCTGTAGCCTCGTAACACAGCAATGCATAAGAGACTAATGCTGAGTCATTGTGGCTATGGGATGGGATGATTTCTGTGCGACAGACCGACACATCTACATTGTTGAACACCCAACAGCCTGACAGCTGGAGCACTCCCCTGGCCTACAGAAGACTGGTTTAAATTACAGTTCTCCTTCAGCATGTGCTTTTTGGCAGCTGATATACCACTGGTAATATGGAAAGAAAGACACCAGGTTATGATGCATAGAAATACAGCTTCTAAACATCCAAAAATAAGCAGCTGTACCCCTTCCCTAAGCATCATAGCAGCTCTCATGTTAACTCTCCTGCTTTTCTGGTTTCTTCTTTTAAGGTTACTTTTTCAAAACTTTCACCACCAAATGGAAGATTTAGGAATTTCCGTATTTGTCAGCTAAAGCTGTCAAGCAATTTCTTGATTTTCTTCGATAGACTAAAAAAACCCCAGCCAAATGTTGTAGAGCCTGTAAAGAAAATAATGACAACCTGACAACACTGAATGCGCACTTTCTCCTCCAGTAGCACCCTCCATGGTCAAAGGTGGGAGGCAGTGGGAAGCAGAAGCGATCTTACCAATAAGCGACCATGCAGTAAACACTGGGGAACACCCAAATCATCAGGGATGTGGATCTGCTTGCATTCAAATCCCATAAGCTGATGATACAGTATGATTTTCTCATTCATTTGCTGCAATACGTTTTTCTTTGATAATTTTGGAGGAAAACGTAATACTAGAAATGGCTTCAGTGGAATAAGAGTCAAAAGAATCTTTTTCATTCTGTTTTGATACATGATAGAAAATAAATAAAACATAATGAATATTTAAGCTAGTTCATTGTATTAGTATTAGGTTTCTGAGATGTCTGAGATAAGACTCATTATATATTTTACTCTTAATTTTCCAATATTCTTTATTGTTCTAAAAGATGAATATATTACTTTCATATATTTGTGCTCAATATATGAGAACAGTTTGGTTTGTTTCTTTAAGTCTGTCCTCCACAGCTAAGCCTGGGTACAAGTCTGCTGCTAAACCCTCCCTTAGATTTTGAAGATAATGAGCAGAAAGATACACAAAATTATTCACAAAAGTAACAGCAACAGTGGCAAACTTACCACAGAAAAATTAAATGTTTGTATGTATAACTAAATAAGCCAACGTTAACTGGTTTTCTTATTGTTATTGTGATAGCTGAGGGTTTGGTAGAAGAATTGTAGCCTACTGAGATCACTACAAAGAGCCAAAGGCTTCTGATAAGAGCACTTATGTGGATTATCCATTTATACTATAGCTCAAATAGGTTATCTAGTAGAAATATAATCAAACAGCCCTCCAGCCTGAGTTTCTTGCAGATTTAGCTAAGCTGATTTTTTTCCCCTCTTTTAACTCCTATTTTTTCTGATGTAATCTTAGCATTCTGGTCTCTGGATTGCCACCCACCATCACCACTGTCACTAGCTTGCAAAGCTAACCCAGGCATGCAATCTGATATGCATGCGAAAAATTGAATTTAAGAATCACACACCAATACATACACCCATAAAGCATGCATTAATTTTAGAAAAAAATTAAATTACAGTTTCTCTGGTCATACACTGAAGCTTCTACAACATATTTTTCCTGATGTTTCTTATTACAAATACAAGATGATTTTAAGCTAAATACGAAAAATTGCATCCAATTTAATTTATGAAAAAAATATATATTATCGATGAAGTGATTGTGTTGCCGATTGTGTTGTCCTTATGTATATAGGTGTGTGTGCACACACATATATATACCTTTATATTTAGGAGTTTAAAATTGTAAAAATTTTAAGTTTTAAAATGCATTTCGTTATGTCATCTCTAGACAAAATATATAGGTGAAAGGTTTTTTTCATAAAATCTTGTAACACTTCCATTTTTACAACAAATTATTTTATTAATGAAACTATGCTATTGTGCATTGAATTTTACATTAAACATTGAATCAAGACAAGTCAGTGGTATATATGATCAGAATAATACTCACTAATTTCTGACATACTGTAGAGAAGGTAACATATTCAAAATGCAACGTATTTAATTAATTTCTTGTAGATTAATGATGTGGCAAATAGTTGTTTGTTTCTACTTAATTGTGATCCCATGAAGCCATTAGAGGTCCAGCTCCAGCTATTAGTCACAATTCAGTGGCAACAGAGCTCAAAAAAAGCCAAATGCAACACATCCTTGTGTCATGCTGCACTGAAGAACTGATGAAATATTAATCACTCAGGCTCCACATGCAAAATGTAGCAAAAAAGAAAGTCAGAATAAGAAAAAAGAGCACAGCAGGGGTACTGTATATTAACATCAACAAGCTACTTTGAAAGACTAAAGCAAAATGCAGCAACCCTAGCCCCCCATGTTTGTAATTTTAAAACTCTTGTCATAGCTAAGTAATAGCATAGCCACAGCAGGATACACCAAAATTAAAGGTAAAAGCTCTCCTAAGGGGTGAAGAGAAGATGTAATAATGCCAAAACAGTCACTGAAAAAGCCATTTATCTTTTTTTTTTGAGATTGAGAGAGACAGAAATCAAAGAAGGAGATTCATTACAAAGATTCATTTACTGTTATTATTTTTTCCTATGTGACTCCTGAAAGCCCTTGACTTTAATCCGATGCTGTAGAAATTTGCAATGGTGTAGACATTTGGTCACTCATACACATATGCTGACGCTTACTGACATGGAAACGAGCAGTGTTCTGCGAGTGACATTGGTCTCCCCAGCTCAAGGGCTGTTTTGAATGAAATACTTGAGGAATCTGATGACTCAATTTAAAAAAAAAAAAAAGCTAACACAGTGTTTGTGGAAATATTTGTGTACAACAGACATTTTACAAGTCTTTGAATTTCTTAATGTTTCAAAAATTTTCTCTTGAAGGAAACAAAAATGAGGGATAAAATAAATAATCTGTTCCTCAGCTCTCTCTTTTAGATATGCTTCTGACAAAATATTTCAAGATCAGGTTAACACCAACCTCACTTTAATTTCACAGATTATGTGGTCCAGCTATTACACCACCTTGGATTTTCTGCAGCCTTGAATGTCAGGAAAACCTTCAAAATATCTTTAGTAGATACCCTTCGTTTTGTTAGCTTTGTTAGAAGCTTTGTTAAATATTGCACAACTATTGCATTAAGTAATGGGTTTAGATCACATTATAAGTTTTTTTTTTTTTCAAATACCAGCCTTGCTGACTCCTCAGTAGTAAGTATACGGTAAGTATTGCCCCATTGAGGCCATCATCTTACTCCTTGTGACTGTCACAGTTTAGTCCACAAGTCTGTTTCTCATATGGTCTGAGTAACATGCTCAAATTAGATGCATGTCATTGTTCTCAAATTGTACTTACATCCTAAAATAACATACGCACCTAAAAGATTTCAGCCTTTCAACATCATCAGGATTTCCGGTAAGCAATATTACCCATTATCTGTGAGTTTACGCTCTAACAAAAATCTACGGCAGATTTTTCTAGATGTGATCATAAAATGGTGGATTAGATGAACCAATGTACTTTTCCAGTTACGAAGTTATACATGAGAATATCTAGACATTACTCCTTCTCTTAAATACTGATTTCAGTTATACAAAAGTCCATTAAGTCAGAGTTTCATAACCACACATTGTTATAATACGGTCATCAGTTCTCATCTTTACATCTTTACATAAACAAGCAATAAATAGAAACAATTTCAGTCCAGGATTATTGCTGGTGCTCATTGCTTCTTGGAAGATCTTTACTTACGAAATTCCAGCTACAGCAGTCAAATTGTCAGTGCTATGAACAGTGGCACTCACACAGCCACCATTTCACACAAAACACAGATTTGGAATTCACCTTGCAGTACCTCAAATTTTTTATCAGGTTATAGGTCAATCCTACTGCTGCTAATGACATTTAAAGTGTACAAAGATTATCATTCATGTGAGGGAGGAAAAAAACAAACTTAGGTAGCACCTGTGCCTTTGTTAAATTATGCATTGGTTTAACCAAAATCTGGAAGTAAAAAAAAAGTCAGCCTGGATTAAGTTTCAGTTTCACATGAGATTTATTCAAATATACGGATGTCGACTTCACTAAGATATAGACCAGGCACTTGTGCCTATAACAAAATTCATTATAGGAAGAGGAAAGGAGAGAGCTTTCTTTAATATATGTGGGTTTTTTTACTATCAATCTAAAGTCCAGAATTTTATGGATCTCTAATATTTTCTTTCTTGTTATTGTGATTTTTCTATCATACAGTGCTTTCAAATATGCATAAAGTAAAAAGAAGTAAGACAGTTAAAAAATATATTTTCATATCTTTTCATTGTGTGGTTTCATATTGGCTGCTAGAGTGTAATATAGCGAGGGTGGGAGTAAAGGGGCACCACAGGTGGACAAGTAATATTTGAGAAGCATCTTGGAGCATCCAGTTAAATTGCAGACAACAGTGAAATTCTTCTTTTTCTCTGATACCAGGCTCAGTCTTCCTGTTTTGTAATAGCTGATTATGAAGCCTTGCTACAGCTCGTACTAGATTGATTTTTGTGCCAAATACATGAATGAAACGGGAGCTTTCAAAAGAGGGAAAGGATATCAGCTAGAGATCAGCAAAAAATCATTACAATCCCCTCTTTCTCTAAATTGAAACTCTTCTACAAACAGCACACCAAAGGCCCCTGCCATTTGACCTCCACCCTATCTGTCAATACCAAAATATTTAGATATTAAGCCAAAGCCTGGAGATTTTGCAGGCTTCTTGTATCTCAGTAGATGCAATTTTTTTTTACACTTCCTAATGAAAGGCCCAAACCTTTTATTGACCTGAGAGCACAGGCCCGCATGACTCGCATGGGCTCATCTTGGTGTTGCTGGGGCACGGTGGCAGTGACCCTACCGCCGGGCTGCCACGGCATCTGTTCCTAGCACTAAAGGACTCGGGATGCTGATGTCTTGCTGAAACCCTTGCCCCTGTCCTGCTGAACCTTCGGGGCCAGGAGAGTGCAAGGGTGATCATCGTACCAGAGGAAAACCGGTGGGTATTAGCAAGTTTTTGCATAAGAATTGAAATTGTATTATCAAAGAGGTGCTTCTACATTAATTAGATAATTCGGCTGCAGGCATTAGTACCATTGCAACTGGACTCAAAGTGACTGTTTGAGGTTTTTTGGTGGAGCTGTTAGGATTTTAATTAGCCTTCTAATAAATTCTTATCTCCACGTAAAAAATGTGTTCTCTTTTGCCATAACAAGGTTGTCAATTTAACTTTCTTTCACACTTTTCAGTTTTTCATGGTAGGGCTATTTACTGTCATTTACTATCATACTGCTTTGTTCCCCCTTTCTTTTTGCAAATGTCGATTGTCACTTCTACTTAGAAGACTGAGAAAGCAATTCTCCTCCATCAGCTCATACAAGACAATTGTCCTGCTATTGCTTATGAAAATAGGAGTGGCTGAAAGTAACTTAAAAATTTAATAAAAGGTTGCATTACTACATGCTTTTACAATGGCATGACTTTTCCCAAGTTCTTATGTTTTGATTTTACATTTTTAAAAGGAAAAGTGGGCCCGTACTGTGAATCCCATGTCGTAGGGAAAGGCAAAAAGATTTAAGAGAAATGTACTGAAAGATTCACTGTAATGACACCAATTTTATAAGCAAAGAAAAGGATACCAAATGTGCTAATCCTGGAAAATATAGCTTGCAGGAAAGAGTGTTTTTTTCAACTAATTTGCAATGATGAAGATGCCCACCAGCAAAAAAAACAAAAACAAAACCAAACCAACCAAAAAACTAATACCACAAATCAAAGATAAGTAACACAGTTCTAGAATTTATCCAGAATTTGACTCATTACTTTGCATCTGAGTAGTGGTAAAATTTAGCAGGCAGAATAATAAGCCACTTATAAATTTATCACAGCATAAATCTAGGTGATGAATGAGATTTTGTGATGCTTTACTCCTACAGGTAGTGCAGGCTTCCCCACAGTGAGTTGGAGCACTCTGAAATGGAGCAGATTCAGTGAAATCAAAGATTGACTGTTTTTCTTTAGAAAAGATTTTAGGGCTTTTCTTCCCAACTTTGTAATGAAGTTACGACAGTAGCTTATAAAGTAAAATACATGTTTATAACTAAATATTACCTCATTTTTCTTAATATGCACTAAATTAATCCATTGTGCTCCTCATATTAAAACTACATACGTATGAACACCTGCAGAGAAATCATCCTTTTTATAAAGAACTCCATGAACAGAAAATAGTACATAAATTCTTATTTTAGGTGCTTCTTCATGCACTGATTCACAGATACATTTAAGTGTAATTTTATTACATATGTTGTACATACAATGTTGTATTTAATATAATGATTATGAATCTAAATAGTTGTTTACCATCATGTGTTTATACGATTGGTTTCTAAGCACCAGTCTTCTGATAAAAACTGCAAAATAATAAACACATGCCTAAAAATCTCTCAATTTTTAGGGTGTGGAGCCATCTCAGGCTCATATTCCCATCAGGAATATGGGAAATTTCACAAACAATAGATTAATCAAGGTTATACAGATGATAGTGCTGGGCAATGGTGTAATAAACCAGTAAGACAGATAAGAGATATGTTACTATGAGATAACAAATGCCTCACAGTTACTGGGAAATTCTGAAGCCTGGAATAAACAAAAGAATGTATCATCATTGCTACATTTCATAAATTAAAGGCTATGTTAAGAAAAACAGTAATACAGCACGGAAATTTTTACTTAAGGCGAATACTTAGTGTTTTCCATTGGAAGAGTATTGAAAATGAAACAAGTAATACTTTTACTAACACAACCAAAATAAGAAATTAAATGAAGAGTACGCAAAGTGTTTTCTTCATTTTAACTCGTAAAACCTATGATATGTCTGGTTTTGTTTAATAGCTATTTGTTAAAATATACATTTAAATACTCAGCCTGGAGTATGTCACTGTACTTAAGAGTAACCAAGGCACCATCTTTTAGTGGTGAATTGTCACAGTGGGGTATCATAAGTAATATTTTTGAAGTCAAAAGGAGTTTGTTTTCATTTGTTTTCTCCCCAAGCCAAGAATGGAATATTTCCTTGGTTTCAGTTACCACCTAAAATTGGACATTTCCATAAAGTACATTTAATTATATCACCAAATAGGCTCATCTTGAAAAATACTAATTATTTTCTAACATCTAAAAGTTTTCAACACAGAAGTCATATATGGTAACTGCATCTTGAAACAAGCATACATATGTTGCAGCTCAGGTTCAGTGGTCTTACCTGGGAGTCTCAAGAAACTTTCACTGCAGTAAATAGGACCATATATCAATGGAAACACAGTAATCCTGTTTCCCATATTACCTATTCACCCATCCCAGCTCCACACACACAGAATACCTTCACTAGTCAGTACTATCTCTTTGCACAAGGACCAGTAAATAAATCTAAGAACGAGCTAGTTAGGAAACAGCAGTCTGGACATCCCCAGTTACTAATCATGTGAAAATCCATATACAGTTGACAGGTATTCCACTGATACAGCTTGCTTTCTTTAAGCTGGGCCCCCATGTGCATTTTTTACTGCCTTCTTTTGTTACCGTGCACTTCAGATACTAAAAGGACCATGACTGATGCTGCCCTGTATTGCTTTTATGTACATACTTATTAAAATGTGTAAATGAAATGTTACTCATAATAACTCATAATTTATGTAAGAAGTGCCCAATGATGCTTGCTTTTTAGGTGCCGATGTAGTGACTTACCTTGAAAGGGTTCCAACATGGGAGCTCCTTAGAAGACTTGGAACTAGATGATCGTTAGGGTCCCTTCCAACCCTGACAATTGTATGACTCTATGATTTTATGATAAACCCTGGCTCATCTCACATCGTGTTTGTGTCAATAGGAACAGAAAATACAATCCGAAGTTCACATTAAATGGAAAAAAAAAAAAAAAGCTGCCTCTAAAATGAGAGCTTCAGTTTTATCTTGTGTTCTCCTTTTCAACCACAGCTACCCCTACCTTCTTCAATAAAGTCTTGGCATTAAATGGGAGATTGGTCTGGATGAAAATTTCTTTTTAACTTTAATAAGTCATTAGTTCTTTGCCCTAGTTCATTATGCATAAACAAAACCATCAGAAATGTGCAGTTACCTTC
Source organism: Dromas ardeola (assembly GCA_013398915.1). NCBI lineage: Eukaryota > Metazoa > Chordata > Aves > Charadriiformes > Dromadidae > Dromas > Dromas ardeola. Next base: position 20,352 of record VYZM01006119.1, read on the forward strand.
TATTATACCATACTCTTTGGCTACTAAAAAGTAGGGATGGGACTGCTGTCTCAGGCACCTTGGGAACAAATAGATCTCTGTCAGGCTCCGTGGCAGAGGGAGTGATGGCAAAACAATCTATCGGCCACATCAAGGTTGCATGAGTAGAAAACAGATTCATTTGTGTCTTTGAACTCCTGTCTACAGAACAAAGAGAGTGCTAGATTGTTCTTTTTTTTTTCTTTTTTTTTTAATTTGCATTTTTTCCAGAATCAAAGCAACTTTTTCCTCTCATGTCACAATACAAAAGGCTGATCATCTTGAGACAATATACGTGTGAGACAGAATGTATAGTTCACAAAGTGTTATTTTAATAATTCATTCTTGGGTGCTCAACGGGAAGCCATGCTTTAAAAGTTCCTTTTCCTGCATGGTTGTCAGTATAAAACAAGTAACATTATAAAGGCAGAACAGCAACTGTTGGGTGGGCTCTCCTGTGTACCGAAAACAGGCTTTTTTCTTGTTTATATCAGAAACTTACCTGGTGTCCACCAAACCCGAACCAGATGAACAGCAGCATATTTTCAAACAGACCTAAGTGGCTGGTCAGTCCCAGTGTCAAATCACAGGCTGGAGGTCGCACCTGCAGCCATGAACTGCTGGAAGGGTCTGTGCCATCAGACGCCAGATGAGAGCCATACGTCTTTCACATTCTGGAGGCAATGCACCAGGGCAGCTTGGGGGCACCTCAGGACCTCTTGGCCCAAGAGTGACTCCCTAATAAAAATGAAAAAAGGGCAGACAGTAGCCCACATGGATGCTGGGCCAGCTGGTGCTGCAGGCGCTGGAGTCTAGAATCACCCCAGAGAGTTTCCGGTTAGAAGCGTTAATGGCAGATTACGAGCCACAGTCTTCCTCATGAACTGCTGCTGCTGCTGCTGACGTGCTATAAGTGCTATAAAACCTGCTCCTGCAGGGCAGCAAAGGGGGAATGCAGCAAAACAAAAGAGACTTCTGATGCTTGTTTCCGAGGTAGACAGACCATTGTTGTCCATATTTGGGACATACATAGCAGAAGGCAAAAGGAAAAAAAAAGGAGAAACAGCTGTAGCTTTTATTGCAGCAGTTCACAGTCCTGCTGAATGTGGTAAATAAGGAATTTTAAAAGAAAGACTAATAAGCAGAAAGGCTGGTGACATAAAAAAGAACAGTTTATCAGCACAGCTTCCTCTTTTTGAGCTGTGGCTCTATCTTGACAATAGCAAGAAACTGTAAAATAAAATAAGAATTGTAATCTAGAACATGTGAGATCACATTCTGAAAAATCTATAGAGAAATATTTAATTTTGAAATATATAGGTCTTAGGTTACAGAAAAAAAAAGTATGGCAACATACAAAATTAGCAGGTAAGATATAAAAATGACTGTTTCAGTGAATGGTGCTCTAGGAAATAGCGTATAGTGGTGACTAAGAAGCAGCTTTCCGTAGCAGTACTTTACAGCTCATCAGAGAGCTTTATTATTATCAGTTATAAAAAAAAAAAATCTAATTTTTTAATGTTATGATACATTCACATAAATTCACCAGTCAAATTTTTATATCCTATAAAAGTCATGCCTTTTCTTATGAATATCTTAGATTCCTGGGACCACTTAAATGTCTATCAGAAATATAAATGTGAGAGATTCAAGGAAATGAATCTAAGCAGCAATGAATACAAAAAAGCAACCAAACAAAAAACAAATCACAACCCAAAACTATGGCATCAAATTAAATTGGCGTGTGCAGAAAGCAGAAAAACAAACAGTAGGCAAAAAAAAATTAATTTGAGACCCAGGCTAAAGCACACTACAGTCTATAGAAAGACTTCCTTTGACTTCAGTGGTCAGATATCTAATAGTGAGAATAGCGGGAATCTTATTCTGGGTGTATCATTCAAAACTATTTCACTAAATTGAAATTAAGCAAAATTACAAGGCATTATCCAAAAGAAAACTCTTATATTTAAGACTGACAAAACTTTTCTTAAACTCACAAATACTTTAGTTGTTAAAAATATATGTATCGAATGGTATTTAATAGGAAAGAGACCAATTAAGCTGCCTGATCTCTTATAGAAAACAGATTGTTTCCAAGATCCGCAAGTACAATTTATTCCAAGGATTTTTGCCAGTAGTAAAAGAGAGGAAAAAGTCCAACTTAGACCAAGCAAAGTCATTTAAGTCATCTACTTTTACTGTTTCTGCATATTTGTTCCTGATTTACTAAAAAACCTATGTCCACAGTTGGAGGGGGTTTTGCCTGTTTCAGGAATTGTAAGCCAGAAAAATACAACTTTAAAGTGCATACAGGTTAAATCTGAAACTTATCTGTTATTTTAAAAAACTGTATTAGTCAGAAAAAAAGCTGGCCATATAAGTTTGACTTATTTGCGAGTCACTGAGACTTGATGAATTTTCCTGCTGAACAGGGGGAGCAAAAGCAGGCATGAGCAACCATCAGCACACAGTATGTCCAACCAAGACCGAGGATCCAAGATCTTGTTTTCCTCAAGAAATGCTAATTTGGCCTGTCCAGTTCCAGTAACTGAAGTAGAAAAGTTGTCCTATTTAGTTGTAACAAAATATCAAACTAAAAAATATAGAAGTCTGTTGGAAATTTATTTATTTACACAGATAAAAGATTCCTATTCTAAATACACATTTCAAATTTGGATCTAAAGGTGTCTCATCAGCCACACCAAATGCAAGCTCCTGAAAAGCCCGCAAGCTGAAGAATAAGTGATTTGAAAGTCATTGTGTTGCATCCAGGTTTCTAAGGATAGCGTGATACAAGACTTCAGCTTCAAGGTAGATATAATACTTCAAAGAGTGCACCAAGTGAGATCAGATTCATGGCCAATACCTACGGGTTCCTGCTTTAGGTAAAAAATCAATTGTTCTTAACACAAATGTCCTTATGTCCTGCATAAATTAAATAAATACATAAATAAGTACTATTCTTTTTTGGTAATGAAAGGTGCTCCAAAATGAATGGTTCTGTTTTCCACTGAAATATGGGAGCCAACAGGGAATGAAACACAAGAGTACAGGGCAGAATTATGTCAGCAGAGTGGAAGTGTTTTCTCCTACTTGTACCAACTCACAATGTAATAATCTGGTCATCAGTGCTTATGGAGACCAAGGACTTTCAGGGGAAGCAGCTGAAATGGTATGAAATTATTTTGACTTCTGTTTATCTGGGCAGCCTACAAGTTTCTAATATTTAAAGGAATTGCTAACCCGTGCAAAATGTTATATTGTCAAATTAATCGGGCAGCTGATACAGACGCCTGCCCTTCCCTGCTCCCCTCATATATATCTGTACAGTCTGCTCTTCGTCCGCCATGCAGTGACATTTCTGGTAACAAGGCAGTGCCCCAAGTGCCTTTGATATTATGAACTTTGTACTTTAAGGAGGCATTTGTAAACCACCCCATGCATACTTCAGTCTTTTAGAAGTGATGACCACTCCAGGTTTCATGCTGACCACCATAACAATATTGTTGAAGAGATTGCAATACATTAATTTTAACGCAGATTAAAATAGTGAAACCGAAGCCTTGGTTCTGCAGTTTTCACTCAGAGCAGAGCTCCTGTACACTCAACATCCCCACCAACTTCTACAGGGGCTGTGGCAAGGACAGCAAGGCCAGGCTCCTCCTCTCCTGGTAAAGCTTTCTACCTGGTGCAATGAAACTGTGTTGGCTGGAATCGCTGAACTCTATGTTGCAGAACACGGCTCACTGATTGTAAGTGTCATAACACCTAAGAAACCATGGTTTTGCTTTATCTAGGATATCTATTCTGGCCTTAAAATTATGATAGGTTGTGAATTGGTATACATAATCTTAGTGCCTTTTTTTTTTTTTAATGCAAAAGGCTTTTGCAAAAATAAATAGACCCTAATCTTCAATAAGTAGGTAAAAAAAAAATTCATCCATTCTTAATTAACAATAATGAGATATTTAAAGATAGGGTTTCCAAGTTGCATATTATGGCTTCGAGAAATTCCTGGATACATTTCTGTTGTGGTTTAACACCAGCCAGCAGCTCAGCCCTACCCAGCAGCTCACTCACTCACCCACCCCCAGAGCAGGGGGAAGAGAAATGGGAGGGTAAAAGTGAGAAAACTCATGCATTGATATAAAGGCAGTTCAAAATGTAAAGAAAAAGCTGTGCATGCGAGTAAAGCAAAATAAGGAATTCATTCACTGCTTCCCATTGGCAGGCAGGTGTTCAGCCATCCCCAGGAGAGCAGGGCTCCATCATGCATCACAGTTAGTTGGGAAGAAAAACACGGTCCCTCCCAGTGTCCTCCTTCCCCAGCTTTTATTGCTGAGCGTGACATCATATCATCTGGGACGTCCCTTTGATCAGTTGGGGTCGGCTGTCTCAACTGTGTCCCCTCCCAACCTCTTGCCCACCTCAGCCCGCTTGCTGGCAGGGCAGGGTGAGGAGCAGAAAAGGCCTTGGTGCTGCGCAAGCACTGCTCCGCAGCAGCTAAAACATCCCTGTGTTATCAATACTGCTTTCAGCACAGATCCAAAACATAGCACCATACAAGCTACAATGAAGAAATTTAATTCTATCCCAGTAAAAAATGATACAACTTCTTAAAAAAAACATTCTACTAAATAACATGTACCTTCTTAACTGTAACAAAATTTATTTTCCCTTATAACAACAGCAGGAATAACAAGAATTTACAGAAAAATAGACAAGGAAATTAAATCCAAAAGTTATGTTAAACATAATTAACGTTGTGACATAAACTGACAAAAACCAGGAAATTGAAAGCTAAGGCCGACACTCTATCTATAATGCTCTCTGTTTTTCCATGACATGACTTAAAGCCAGAGTTACAGCCTTAACTTTAAATTTCCTGTCTTTTGTCAGTTTGTGTCACAACCTTCATGTTATTTAAACATAGGTTTTGAGCATTTAATTGTATATTATGATTTTTATTGCTGATTCACATTTCAATAAATCAGGAGCATTTAAAAATAGTTTTGAAAAAAAAAAAAAACAAAACCCGTATGAGTTTGAAGTTGTCCAAGTCTTGCATTGTAGCTTCACTACACATTTTCTTCAAATGAAAGTTAGCAGAAAATCTTAATTTTGTACTATATTGTGAAAACAAACTTTTTCTGTTGTCAAACACAGCCATTTCATTTATAAACTACATGTGAACAAAATAAATCTCTAGGAAAAAATAGCAAAATCTATTTTATCATAATTATTATTTATTGCATAGGTAGATCCATCTCATATTAATAATTTTATTTTCTGGGGTATGGCCAAAAGATGATAGCAACTGTCTCTGTGGAGTTCAACATATGACTGTAAATGTTATCCATTGGCCTCAGGTTACTTGCCTAAAAAGATACTAACTTTCAAGAAAAAATTATTACTGTTGCATCATTTCAAAGTTGTGGAAGTAGAAGAAATGTGCTTCTAAACAACATCATCCATTTCAAAGCACTACAAAAACTCAAGGATATTTATAATATGTTCTATTCTGTTCAAAGAACAGAAAAAGCAAGACCAAATTAATTCCTAACGTATATCTTGCTGCTCGTAACTTCCTATTTTATTCCAAAAGCTTATGGTTTTCCCATCTCTTTGTAGATATTATGTCAACACATAGAGATGATAATTTAAAAGATAAAAAACATAGCTTTGTCGAGCTACATTACAGACTGCATTTAAAATTGTTTGGTATAGGTATGTATATTTTCTAATAAAAACTCATAAAGATTTTAAGGTTACTGAGACAACCTGATCTTTATTTACTGACAAAATATTTCACTGTTTTAAAAGTAGTGTGAAGTAACAAAATAAGAATATTGGCTGTCTAAGAGAAGAAAAGCAGCTGAAGACGTTTTGGTAGTTCTAATTCAGCCAGCCAGTAGACAGGAAAGAGCATATTAGAAATCGCTTTCTGCAAGCTAGTAACATCACTTATGAGGAAGTTAAACTATTTCATATGTGATTAAAGGGACACATTTATTCTGTGAATTCATTGGAATTACACCAATCCTCTTCCTTTGGGAATAATTTTACCTGGTGGTGCAAATCATTCTCTGGTACAAATCCCCCAGGCTACTTTGACTTGATTTATGACCACTGGGAATGAGGCCTGTTGTTCCTAAAGAGCAAATTTTTTGTTCCTCAAGAAGAACTGACAAGATGAAAAATAAAGAAATCTTAATTGTAGAACTTGGCAAATACATATTTTCTCTAAACTTGTTTATATAGCCAATCTTTTTTAAATAAACATTTTCTGAAGGTCTAAAGAATGTTATACATATTTTAAAATACAGCTTACTAGATACAATATAGTGCAACAAATGTATGTATTACCTGGGGGAAAAATTCTCTTTGACCTTAAAGCAAATTCATCCACATGAAATCTCTGCATAGTCCAAAGGACTCATCCGCACAATGCATGTCTAATAAGGAGGCAAGTCTAATAGCATGGTCCAAGGTTCACCTACCCCGAACAGACCCAAAGATGAGTCTCTCTGTATCTCATCCCATTACCCAAATGAACTTACATGCCATGTGGCCTGGGCTTGACTCCTGGCTGCTGAATTCCAGGACAACTTGCAGTCTCTGAAGAGGATCTTGTGTATAGTAAATGAAGAAATAAATTAAGAACACAATTAAGCTGCACTGTCTCTGAGCTCATTTGAGTTCACAGCATAAACTCAGTAGCGTGACATACCAGTGGCCGTGGGGGAAGGATTCACCTGGCCAATGTAAACATTAAAATCTGAGCTTGCCTTTCTACGCTGCCTGTAGCATCAATGGGAAAATATAAACATCAGCAGCTCTCCTCATGCACAGTAATTGTCCAAAACAAGTTAGCTGTCTTACTAAAAGGGGCAGCTTGTCTTTCTTGACTTAAAGGCAGGTCAAGCTGCCAAGCTCAGATGCAAATGATATAAATCCCACCTTAGGTAACTGAAACTAAACCTTTTATTTTTTTTTTTCCAAATGTAAGTAATCCAAAATCAAACATGCAGACCTTTTTGAGCATTTGTTTCATTCCCTTGTTTTATCTTCCAAAGTCCTAGTCTTTGATCCATAGCATAGGAAGATTCCGACGCCTTACCTGTTGCTCCGTGGCATTTTCAGTACTACCCCTGTAGAAACGGATATGGGAATAGATTAAGCAAATGGTTAATTTCAAATGGAAGCTGCAGAGTATGTGAAACATGCATTCTCCAGTCTGAAGCAGAATCACCTTTGAATTTACATTAAGGATATAACTGATATGTAAAATGTATTCCTTTTCTCCCTATAGGCCATCATTGGATAACCTGTTCTTTCACCATTTTTGCAAATCTTGCATGTGCAGTAAAGATTTTTTGGCAATAGTTTAGAGGCTTCCTCCCCCACAACTTCTTATGAACTCCATCTGGCCAGCATGAAAGAATCTAAGTCGAACAGTACATCAAATCCCCAAGTGATATACTCCTAAATCCATTGTTTCTCATAATGTTTTAAAGAATTATGTTTGAGTAAGGAAATTGAGGGCTTAGTAATATATTGATAATTAACACAGCAGATGTTGCATAAGTCTTGGCTGCAATAGCATTTCTTTCTGAAAAGAAAATAAGTATATTAAACAACAATAAAGACATTTTAGTGGCATTATTTTAGGGTTTTTTTAAATAGTTTAGCTTTATAAATGGCTTATTTCATCTCTGAAATGAAAATATTTAGCAGTCTTCACAATCTGCTCTTTATTTTTTTTTATTTTTGTCTTCTTTCATTTAAGTTCAAAATGAATCCATATTTTCTGTGATTTATTGGGTGACATTGTAAGAAAGGCAAGACAGTAACCTCAGGCAAACCATATGTAGTGAACAGGTTCCAGAGACACTTTATTGCTTTCTACCAGTGGTAGGTTAGCACTGGCAGTCTTCCTTCTGAATAGGTTACAACTGCTATCAGATACATCTGCTCAGCATTTTACTGGAAGGGAATGTAATGCCAAAACAATGCTAAACTTGGATTGCCCATTTCCTGAGATTACTGCTCTCAGAAAGTTCACATAAAGTTTTTCTCTCTGTAATTTTAACATCTGACAAACAAAATCTGAGGCAATATTTTAATTTCATACATTACCCATAAACTTCTGCAGAAAATATAACTACAATTAGTATAATCACTGTCATCTGCCAGCAGAGAAAATAGATTCCAGAAATAATTTATGCTGAGTGTTTTATTTTGGGGGTTTTGTTGTTGTTTTATTTTAATGTTGAAAGTCTACATTGCTGTGCTCTCACCTTGCCTGTTAGACTTTTCTAGCCAACTGTTTATCCATTTCTCATGGAGAAATAGTTTAGATTTTATATCAATCAGTTTAGCTATTTTCAATAACATATTTAGAGGGATTTTATTTTACAACTGACAATCTTAATAGAGCCTTTCTACTCTCTGTTTCTATAGCATAAGCCCATACAGCCTTATAAGGTACATCCCAGACAGTCCTCAGGTGCTGAGACAAAAAAAAAAAAATAAATTAACAGTACATACAATCATCACATTAAAGTTAATCTTACTACATTCATCTTCCTGAATGTCAATGTCTTCCCATCTGTATAGATGATCATGACAAGAAGAGACTATTCTGAGGTGTGATGGGGGTGAAGCCTGTAACTTAGCGGCATGATAAAAGTGAACTCCACAACATCTCCTCCCACTGACTTCCACTTGCTGTCCTTCTGCAGATTCAGTGGCGCAACAGAAAAGTATTTGGGTCCTGTAGTCATGGCTCAAATAATCTATGTACTAATACCTAGCACCCACATTAATTTTCCCAAAACTAACTTTGTGAAACACAGGTAAATTTTTTTTTTTTAAATTACATGGATACTCACTGTTGTGGTACTACTCCAGTCCAAATGGTCAGCTGTAGTTTATACTAAATGTGTACCTAGCAATACATGCTCAGCCTCACCACTGGCCATAGCTGGGGACATGGAGCTGTGGCAGCTTTGCATCCTTCGGGACTCAGCTACTGGTAGCGTCCTGCACAAGGCAAATCACAAAATCCTGTTTCATCACCTGAGTTCTCCAGCCTCCACAGTTTACTTGCACCGACAAGTCTCAGTACTATTTTTGACCTGCCTCGAGGCAGTGTTCCATCATTGTACCCAAAATGAGGGATAATGAACAAAAAAATAGCTGAAGAATTATCAGAGCAACAATATTACTTTTGTATTTCTGCCTTAATCCTATGTCCAAACACAAGTGAACTGGTGACTGAAGTGGATGGAAAATTACGTGAAGCAAGGTAAGACTGATTCATTTTTCAAGACACCAGTTTTTGCAGTGTTTCCAACGCTAAATTTAACAGCTGAGAACAAGTAGCTTCACTCATTTTTATAAAGATGAGAGAAGATTTTTATGTTCCTATCTCCATCACAGATTGAACATGGCACTTACATTTTTTATCTCTTGTTATTTCTCTGTACCGGATTTTCCTAGAAGGGTGGGAAATATATGACCTGGCATGAAATACCAAATTTATATATTATTATAGGTATTTCTTACTACCTCTTTTGTTAATCAAGAATGTGAGGTTTGATGAAGGCAATTTTCGTGGACTTTCAGAGATGCAAGAAGAATAATTATAGCAATTGCTTGTAAATGAAACATCTTTTCTTCCTACGAAAATTTCTTGCTCCCTCTGTTTTAGAGGAAATATTTTTTGGTGATTGAAAAATTCAACAGTTCCATAACATCTCCAATTAAGCACAAACCCTTCGCAAAAGTATCCTGCCACCCCAGATGTGTGTGTGTGGGATGATGTCTATCTGCTGGAGCAGCTGACAGTTTCCATAATGCTTAGGAATCTAGCTTGTAGTCAACCCCTCAGATTCCGAAAAGTCAGGGGACAAGCAATTTTACTTACATCCTGAAATGGAAAAAGGAATGGAGCAAAGCTTTCTATTTTCCCATTTCATCTATACAACATACACAGGAAGCTATGTCAGTTGAGTCTGAATTATTTTGTGTTCTCAGTGTACAACTTGCTGACTTTCTTCTTCATACTACACAAAATTTCTCCAGAGTATATCCAGAACACATGTAAAGATACTTCCTTTTAAATACATCATTTATTACTCTTTTCAGAAAAGATAGCATTTTTGTGATAGATAATTTTGAAGTTTGAATTCCCATAACCCCCTTGAAAATCAAAATAGAAAAATACTACATGGTGTATTTAGTGTGATGTTCTAATAATAGCAGTCAGTCAACGAAGAAAAAGACAGTCGTCTAGAAAGTTACTAAGGTTATGCTGACAGAAGCATCCAATTGTTTTCTTTATAGAAATAAATAAGTTTAAAATCAGTATGTATTATCCTAGTGCAATAAGGTAGCTGATACTAACATTTGCTTCAAGTTAATCTTTGTTATGTGTCTAAGATGTATTTTGCTTGATGTCTGGAATTCTTAAAACTGACTTAGTTCACACAGCATTTGGCAGTACTACTGCATCTGATTCGTGTGAAATAAGGGTTTAGGACACATTTCTTAGAATAGATTTCTAATGAATTACCATGCATTTATTGATACCTGAGCAAACTTTGAGTTACTTGCATTTCTTTGTCACTGTGACTATATCTCACCTCTGATTCCACTACTCATCCAGACAAGCTGTAACTATCTTTTGTTCATTGGATATATAAATACTAGTCTCTGAATCAGAAAAGTCAATAGCAATTTTACCACTGCCCCTGAAATGCTCAAGTTCAGTCCATTACTATTGCAGCTGAATAAACATCCAGGAAGGATTTTTTTGCTTTCCTGTGAGAAAATCTCCATAAATTCTCCAACACTGTAATTACTAAACCACTGGCAAAATCATACAAGGCAATTAACACCCTCAGCTTCTCTCTGCCTCAGTGCAACTCAGAGCCGATATTGAGGGAAGCACATTAAGCATGCATTTAACTTAAATCATAAAGAAATCAGTTGCACTTCAGCATATGCTTTCAAGGTTTTTCTGAAAACTTGATTTCTGCATGTCCTGGCCTCAGAATTTAGTTGGCTTAGGACCTGCAAGAATTTCATAGACAGTTTTGCACTACTCAACATGGCTCCTAATCAGTGTCACTCGCCTATATTCTAGTCCAAAGTGACTCACACTCGTAAAACTGGGATAAAAACCAGGCCATGTTCCACTCTGAGTTAACATAAACTATTGTAAGTGCATGGAGAATGACGTCCTGCAGCCACACACTAGATGGTAGCAGTAAAACAGAGTGAGGCTATCCCGAATCCTAACCACTGAAGCCCAAAACAGCCTTTCTGGTGCACCCTGCCTATGCAAAAAAGGGGTATTTTGTTACTGTTGATTTTTAAAGGCAATGCCACAGGTAGTGACTAAAGCCTAAAAGAAACTAATCCCAAATGGCTTCACAATACAACACAAGATGGTACTACTGTGGCTGAAATTACCTTAGTAACTCCTATACATTGACTGACACTGAAAAATACATGGGTGATTCTACTGTGGTTGAAAAATTTGAAATATGTGCCACTTTTTTTTTCCTGGGAAATTCTGGCCTGAAATGCTTTCTACAGCAGTAAAATACTATTTGGCAGCTGTTTTTGTACAAAAAATACAGACAAATACAGTTTTATATTAAAAAAAAACAAACCACACATTGAGAAGCCTAGAACAAAAGCAAAGTCTAAATTTTCGGTCTAAATGCCAGAACTGTTGAAAATTCATCTTGTGTGCTCATACCAGAGGAAGGAAATAATAAATTCTGTTTATGATCAGGCATGGACTTGGTATACTATAGGGTAGTCTGATTTATTATAGATATTTATGATTTTCTTTTTTTCATAAACAGTGATTAGCTTAATGTTAAGCAGAACACTTTGTGAGTGAAACATATCAATTGAAGTGAGACTAGTCTAATCTCAGCCACTGAACAAGCTGTTAATAGATATCCAAATCTCAGTACTGCTACATTTACTTTCCCCTGCTAAGTATAAACCTGTTTGGTATTCACTGCAGCTGGTGTTACTAGAATGATGCTAATGATAGTTTGTCTGCTTCCCACTCTTGCATAGCTCAATCCCTATATTTAAATCAGTCTAATGCCAAAAAGAAAATTATACAATATATCCCAGATCTAAAGCTAATCTTCAGTTCTGGCATCACCCACCTGAGTGTGGAAAAATATTCTGCGCTTTGGCAGATGCAGTTGCTGTCGTAAACACTCATACAGATGCCTTTGTTATCTCCTCAGTTATTGACTTTTACTCTGCAACAAAAATGCTTCTGTTTGCGTAAATAAGTGGTTGGGTTTGTTGCTTTTTTTTCCCCAATCCTCTTTACTGGTAAAACTAGCTTGTGGCCTTACATAGTATATTACTTGCAGTTATTTGATTTTCATTAGTAATTCAAACAACTCTGAACCTTCTCATGAACTCTGGGACCATTAAGTATTTGTTGAAACTTGCCCCTCTTGTTGCTTCCAGCTCAGTTTTCTTACTTCCAGTCTTTTCTCTCTTCTAAAAACTGAAGTTCCTCATCCACCTTAACGCCCCATCACTGATAGAGAACTTCCTGCAGCTTAATCCCTCTCCAGCACCTCAACCAGCCCTACACCATCAAATGATAAATTCATCAAAAAATTTTGTTTGGCATCAAAACAGATTTTTCATGTAATTTTTGTGTTATACAGAATGCTTTCAATAATGTGCTTGAAACTGATTATCTTCCTTCAACCAATGCCAAAGTAGCCGTTTGCTAGCATATGGGTAGATATTATAACTACCTAAAAAAACGTGGATTTTTTTTTCCTTTGAAATTGCCTTTTTTCTACATAGCTATGGTCTTGAATGAGCACAGTTACAACTTTGGAAAAGTTATGCCAGATCCAAGGAAGTTTCAAGAGGAACACTGGCTCACGCTAACACCTGTTTGGTTTTGTTAAAGTTAATATTGTCGTTACAGAATAAAGACAAAAAGGATATGAATAGAGATCTAGTTTTCTAGACCTCTGATTCTTTACAGTGTAAAAGACTATTGAAATTTTAGGACAACTTGACTTTGTAATTTCTCAGTCTTACCTGCCACATGCCACCTCAGGTCCAGGACACCACGGAGTTGAACCATCCAACTGCACAGAAGTGCCTGATGGAGGACTAGGCTTTGTAACCAGAAACTTGCTCCATTTCAAATTGTGCTGAACTCAGTATTGAAATCAAAATATTCCACAAAACACCACTGCTTCTACACTGAGGTGGAATCCTTAGGCCGATATCCAAATATATAAAAAAGTAGGTTAATGTTCTCAATCCAAATTAATTTTACAGTATCCTAAGAAATCTCTACATACGGTCTCCTCCCAAAAATTCCAGCAAAGTTTTTGGATCATTTCCTTTAAATATCTCTCTATATATACATTTTATGGAAGTTATGATGCAAGTCTGCAACAAAAATATAAGAATCCCAGAGATGGGTTAGAAAGCCAATTTAGCGAGACACCTAGCCTATTCCTGGGACCCAAGTAATATGCTGAGCTATGGAAGTGTTTCGGCCTCCCCAGAGCCAACTTGCTATGGCTGTTGAATGTAATATATTTATTGCATTGCCCCACGCTCTGCACTTTAGGTATATTGTTAGAGCACTGAAATCAACATCAATCCTCTTGTCTATGAAATCCATCCAGGCCTGTTAACCCCATACCTCCTACTCAAGCATACATACAGAAAGATACGGTGAATCATTGGCACTGGACCATTGATACGACATAAACTGGAGCTTAAATACGGTAGTTTTGATTTATGAGAAAAATACTACAAATCTGTTATTAAACTAAAAATTAGGGCTATCACGTAGCTGACAGTACTATTATTCATGCCTGCAATAGTCCTAAAATTAAAAAACAAACCAAAAAAAACCTGTGCCTTTTACAATTTTTGTTTTTATGTAATCCTCATAGACTTTATTTCAGTTTCAATGTTGATTATATACCCAACACATGAGCAAGCTACAAAGTTAACAACATATGATTTATTTACAAAGACAAGTATACAGAAATATGTATTTATAATATAGCAGTTTGGCAAATTTTTGCTCATGCAACTTGCTGAAATGAATAATATTTTGCAATGCAGTGAATAAAAATACTAATTCACCATGATGATTGATTATTGTGAAAAAAGGCAGACAAATAAACATTTGCATGTGGGCCGGTAAATTTTCATGACAATTTTGCAAGGCTGTATTATGCAGTAGTATTAAAACAATTTGCAGTAAATCAATTTCCTACTCTTCCCATTAAATTAAAGTTGGTTGAAGCCAAATATTTTCAGGATTTGTGCTTACTGCAATACTGGATCACAAGGATTTTCTTTTTTTTTTTTTTAATATATATGCCACCATGTAAATTCATTATTTATCCACAGTATCATAGAATCATAGAA
>VYZM01006120.1:13773-25979 GCA_013398915.1 Dromas ardeola
TTTTAATGATAGTCCCTCCAGATGCTCCAGAAACCTAACCCTCATAACATATCTCTTTTTCCTTGGCACATTATGGTAGAAACGAATTTGACCATTGGCTCACAGGACTCAGAATGACTACCTGTCCCTGCAGGCTGCATGAGGATGCCTCTGGTGTTGCTAATGTTGGTCACGATCTGCGGTGGAAGAACATGGGTACATCATTTGTCACTATTTCTCTTACCTTCTACAGCTTCCGCACTTCCTCATTGTTCCCCTGTGAATGATTCTTCTCTCTTCGATTTTCACTGTCAGAGAGGCAACATTGTTTATTTTCTTAGTGCCATTTAGCTGTCCCTTCGGCTTCAGGGGTACTTCTGCAAAGCCAGGCTTGAATATTTACAATAGAGCCAAAGCAGGGTCAATACCAGATTCTGTCTGAAAATTTGTTATAGTGCTTTTCCGAGTATTCCTAAACAGTCCTTAAAATGGGATGCATTTAAAAAAACCTGCTACACAGCTCAGGATATACCTACACTGTACAGGATAGCAGGAACGCATCTCTCTAAGGTAACAGCAACCCACGCAGGTTACTGACAAAGTGAATGCTACACTCCTGTGTCTGTTTGGGTCAGGAGGAGATATTACTATGTTCATTGTCTGCTACCTCCAACAAACGTGTTTCTTTCAGGCTTGAGATGGCTCATGCAGTGCCACAGTGGGTAGCTGTTATAGCCGTCAAGTCTTTCACCGTTTTCAGTTTTGTTCTTACTGTGTGTTGGTGCGAAGGGATGAGACTACACACAGGTAATTTGGAAGAAGAAAACACTGGGCCTGCACTAGCTGGCAATTCTGTGTTTCTCTAAAGTATCCTGAGACACTTAAGTGTTCAGGTATTCAAGAAGTGCTTCAACAGACAGGAATAATCTTTAGCTGGTGTATTGTTAATAGAATTTTCAGATTAAATATTTACTGTATTGATTTCTTCAGACTGACATTGACACCCCTTAAATATACAGCTATAAAATATCTTCACAGTCTTCCAATCATCCATCTGCTTAGTCACATCCATCAGGAATAACCCAGGAGGACAAAATAGACAAATATGTTCCCGCTTGAGTCTTACAGCTCCAGGAAATGTTCTGCAGTACTCCCTGCTGCCAGCGGGTGAGGGGTGACCTCTGAAAAGGAAAAGCTGTTACAAAATGTGAGGTGTCCATCTCATGGGTTGGAAGCACATGTCCAGTTTATGGGACACTTGGACAGCAATTGAGTTGCACAGAGAGGAGGCGTTTTTCCGGTTGAGGAGTAGGTGATTCAGAGTACTTCAGGTTAGAAGCGATGTCAACAAACCTAGTTGGGAGCCAATAGATAGCCACTCTTCTGCAAAAGTATCTTGTAATGTTTTGATAACAAGAGGAGAGAGGGCAAGAGATGGCTGAGGAACAGGAGAAAATGGTAATAAAACTTTTGCTTGACTATCGCTTCCCTGTAGCCTGCCACAAAGATGAATCGTGCTACTAGTATACAGGCCAGTTTGACGCAAAGTGCGTCAAAGGTGACACCCAAGGGCACTTTTTTAGCTTCTTTTTGGTTATGATTGTTTTGCAGCTAGTTTTGTGTTCATCACAGCAGTCATCTTTCCTCCTCACTTATTTTTTTGGTCATATTTCCTTTTAAATTTCCCTTCTCATATTCACTTTTCTTATTTGATTCCTCATTTCCTCTCTCCATTTCCGCAAGATGAAACTAAAGTGTCTTTTCTTTCAGCATCTGCCTAGCTGTTTGGGTCTGCAGCATTCATGGGCAGCTAGAGTTCCTTTTGAAATTGAACACTAACTTTCAAAGTCAGATTGGGAACCAATTTTAATGCTCTTTTATTGAACTTCTTAATTCAAAGCTAAAATTTAAGCAGGCCAACTCTCTTAGAAGCCAATGCCACAGGCAGAAGGAAAGGCAAATGTGACCTAAGTTGCTTTCCAAGAGACTGAACATCAAAGAACCCTCACTACCCATTCCCCGAGCTATGCAGAAGGCTGGATTTCTCGTGCAGATTTATTCTTATTTGAAAATCTTGCTCTCAGGACAAATGTTTTCAAGTGAGATTAAATTTTTCAGTATCCCAAGTAGCAATGCATTGTGGTGACCAGCCAAAGGGCAGTCAATGGGAGTAAAGTTTTTTGTTTTTTCAGGTTTTTGTTTCTGCAGCTTAGCTAGAAGTTTGAAAATCAAATGGGGGTTCCCTTCACCCCAATTATTTCTTCCTGCTCCTTTTCCCCAGCCTGGGGCTCTGAAGCATTTCCAACAGCATGTCTTAAAGCCTAGTTTCTGAAAAAACTAAGCTGGTGCTGGTTGACTTGTTCCAAATTTCACTTTTAGCAGGCCCTCATATATTTATTTTCAATATGCAACTTCAGAAAGACACCTTCTGAGCAGAGCAGAGGAGATGGAATGAAATAAAGAGGAGAGAAAGATTGGAGGAGCTGGGTTTCTTTCTTTCCTTTCTCTCCTTTCTTTCCTTCCTTTCCTTTCTTCCCTCTTTCTATTTATGCCGCCCTCACTCTGCTGTCTCTGCATACCTTGTCAGAGCTAAACCCTGTACCCTCGAGCTTGCCGTAATGGCAGAGCTTGCTCTTTGCCTTATTACAAATCCCAATGCATCCAGGAAGTGAGATTCAAAAGTGCTCGTATCACCTAGCCCCTCTCTCACTCAACGCAAGCTGCAGTGCAATACATCTTTGGAAACCAGTGACAGTGAAGGAGAAAAATTAAAGAAAAATTATCCTTTTATATAAAAACTGACATCTTGACTAGATGGAAATCACAGTGAGTTCTGAGATTAGATAGTGGTGGTATGTGGTTGGGGAGGTAGAAATGTAATGTGTTGGTAAATGTTAAAATTATCTTCTTCCACTGTTCAGATCCCATGGCCAAAGCAGAGACTCCATCAAGACTTTATAGGAGCATCATGTGCAGTCCTGCCCAAGGGATGCTCTGCAATAAAACCAAGAGCTTTTGAAATTGAGTTTTATCCTGTTACATCTAAGTTTCTCACCTGCAAAATGAAAACAGTGCCTAGCAATGTAGAAAGAATGCTTTGTACCACAGCTCTTCTTTGTTTTGTTTTGTTCTGTATCTGAAACTATTGCCTTTTTTAATTTATTTATTTATTTCTAGGCAAATTTGGACATTTTATTTAGTTAATAAACCTGAACAAAATCAGCCAATTTTATTCATAAATCCACTTTTATGAAATTACTTCAGCTTGTGTTTTTGACAAATGTTGTATAACAGCACTTATATATCGACTAGGTATAGATCTGACATGTTCAAATGGTGGTTTGGGGTAATCCAGACCAAGTTCAGATGCTGGCATGGGTGTGGGTGGTAGCTGAGCTTTGATTGCTCATGGAAGAATAAACTGGGCCCTGGGTTTAAATCTGCATTTGAATGATCTTTTCTGGTGTGCCCTCACCTACTGCTGGTCTGGGCCTAATCCTATCCTAATGGGAGACTAATTTTTTCAGGGAAGATAGCTGGGTTTTTTTGGTTTCTGATGACTTTACATCATTTAACTTATTCATATGTTACCACTAGCTATAGCTCTGATTCAGTGAGCTGCTTATGCATTCACTTAGCTTTAATGGGATGACGTTGAGGTTAGAGTATCAAAACCCAAGTAGCAATTGGGTTGGTACACTTAAGACCCATCAGTTTTTGTGGTCAACCACATATGGGGTACTCCTAATGAGGTTAGGACAGTATCTGGTTGACTGTTTCTCCTTCACTCAAATGATTAACACATGTTTACGATAGCTCAGCTGGTCAGCTGGGTGCAGCCATCAATGCAAACATTTCTAGCTCAAGCGTCTTCACACATGGAGAAGATATGCTACTTCTAACACTCCAGTTATTCATACAATCCTTTTGTAATATATGGAATCACTCACTTTTACTTTCTCTGTTAGAACTTCTCCTCTCTTCTATTGGACACTTAGGTTTAGTGATAATGCTATTTTGGTTGGAGGTGTAATTTATTTACTGAAATAAAAGTCCTGCATAAAAATACCAATAAATAGGAATAAGCTACACTAGGATAAGCACTTTATTCCATTCTGTGAAGTTGGTGCCACTTTAAATAAAAGTGGCTTTGCACACCCAAAGCAATAACACTCTCCACTTCAAACAAATCCTAGATGAATGATAGTATATTGCTCCTGAAAGCTTTCCATTAAATTAAAATAATATTCTGATTAGCACAGCTGGTGTAGCAAAGCCTTGTTTACAATGATCTCTTGCGATTCATGGAGGATTCATAGTTCTCTCTCAGTAGCAAGCAGAAACTTGGAATTTCTGAATCTCTGACGATAGTTTGCAGTACCTGTTCAGGAAAAATTCTTGCTTTACATTTTTCTTTTTTTAAATTACGTTGCTGAAAAATCATAAACCTTATGCATTCCCAAGAAACCCGTGTCAAGAAAAATGAGAAAAGAGATGCTCCTAGACTAGATATGAGTGCACAGGAGATGAATTTTAGATGCTAATATTTCTTTTGATATTCAGATTATTTGGATGATCTGTTTTCACAGAAGAATGAAATGTGTCCTTGTAGTTTGGTCCATAAAAGAAGGCAAACACTTTTATCCAGTATCTGCAGTCTTAAAAGACCAATAATCATCAAAGACAAAAGACATCAAGGATAGTTACTCTTTATAATGGCACTCCAATTGAAGTAGATTTTTGTATTTTTCTTTTCTACAGAAAAGACATAAAAAAATTCAGTCATTAACTATATGAGGAAAATGTATTCTTTTTCTCCTGATTTAAAAATTTCCCATTGTTTGGCATTCTGCAAAGTAGTCTTATTGAAGTGATAAATTAAATTTTATTGCTTACTGAGCAATGATTGGACTTCTGTTAATCATTTGTAATGAAGCAAATCTCGTTAACAGTGGGTCCACAAGCAAATCAATGCAAGTAATTTTATTTTAAGGAAGTCTTTTCATAAATTAGACAGAGGAAACTGAAAAATGTTGTTATTGGATAAAATACAAAGGATTGGAAAGGGCATGGCATTTTTCAAGTATGGAGCATGAAACTAACACTTTTGACTAGCACCAAATTCCCAGTGGATTTTTGTGTCAGAAAATACAAACCAGTAATTGCCTGTATAAGAACAGAGGGTAATTTTTTTCCTTTGTTAGAGGAACCTGTGTGGAGACAGGAAACTTCCCTGTATATTGTTATTAGATGACGAGATCCCATTTCACCATCTCAATTAACACCTCAGCCTCAAGCATTCTCAGGATCACTTGCTAGTTATTAATATTTTAGACAGGGTGAACAAAGTCCCAACACAAATAATGCCAGTGATGCAATACTGTCCTTGGAGTCATTTCAGACCATGGAAAGAAGAAATGCACATCTATAAAGTGGCTGCAGTTTTCAGGTTTCACTGCCCATATGGTTGTATATTTTCCCCATCTTTTTTGAACACAGGCCACTAAGCATCAATGCTCAAGTAGTCTCATAGATGTGTTCCATAGGTCCCAGTCCTTTTGCACCACAAACCTCTAGCAATCACTACTTTTTTCCTTATTTCCCTCATCTTTCAGACCTGAAAATTTCATTAGTCCATTTTTGGACATTATGGACAACCATACTCTCCATAATGTGTTGAATACACTGTAGGAGAAGATCATGTTCAGGACCATCTAAGGAACCTGAAGGTGCACAAGTCCTTGGGACCTGATAAGATTCATCCACAGGTCCTGAGGGAACCAGCAGATGAAGTTGCCAAGCCACTATCCACCATATTTGAGAAATTGTGGCAGTCTGGTGACGCTCCTGCTGACTGTAAAAGTGGAAACATAACCCCCATTTTTAAAAAGGGAAAAAAGGAAAACCTGGGGAAGTACAGGCCAGTCAGTATCACCTCTGTGCCCGGCAAGTTCATGGAGCAGATCCTCCTGGAAACCCTGCTAAGGCACATGGAAAATAAGGAGGTGACTGATGACAGCCAACATGGCTTCACTAAGGGTAAATCATGCCTGAAAAATTTGATGGCCTTCTACAACGGAGTTACAGCGTTGGTGGATAAGGGAAGAGCAACTGTTGTCATCGACCTGGACTTGTGCAAAGCATTTGACACTTTCCCACAAGATATCCTTGTCTCTAAATTGGAGACACATGGATTTGACAGAGGGACCACTCAGTGGATAAGGAATTGGCTGGATGCCCACACTCAAAGTGTTGTGGTTAACAGCTCAGTGTTCAAGTGGAAACCAGTGACGAGTGGGGTTCCTCATGGGTCGGTACTGGGACTAGTGCTATTTAACATCTTTGTTGGCAACATGGACGGTGGGACTGAGTGCACGCTCAGCAAGTTTGCTGACGATACCAAGCTGTGTGGAGCGGTTGACATGCCTGAGAGACAGGATGCCATCCAGAAGGACCTGGACAGGCTTGAGATGTGGGTCCTTGCAAACCTCATAAAGTTCAACAAGTCCAAGTGCAAGGTCCTGTACCTGGGTCATGGCAATCCCAAGCACAAATAAAGGCTGGGCAGAGAATGGCTTGAGAGCAGCCCTGAGGAGAATGACTTGGGGGTGCTGGTGGGTGACAATCCCAATACGACACAGCAATGTGCACTCACAGCCCAGAAAGCCAGCCGCATCCTGGGCTGCATCAAAAGAAGCGTGGCCAGCAGGGTGAGGGTGGTGATTCTGCCCTTCTACTCTACTTTCATGAGACCCCACCTGGAGTACTGTGTGCAGCTCTGGAGCCCCCAACATAAGACGGACATGGACCTGTTGGAGAGAGTCCAGACAAGGGCCAGAAAGATGTTCAGAGGGCTGGTGCACTTCTCCTATGAAGGCAGGCTGAGAGAGTTGGGGTTGTTCAGCCTGGAGAAGAGAGGGCTCCAGGGAAACCTTATAGCAGCCTTCCAATACTCAAAAGGGGCCTTCAAGAAAGATAAGGAGGGACCCATTATCAGGGAGTGTAGATATAGAACAAGGGCTAATAGTTTTAAACTGGAAGAGGGTAGATTTAGATTAGATATTAGGAAGAAATTCTTTCCTGTGAGGGTGGTGAGACACTGGAACAGGTTGCCCAGGGAAGATGTGGATGCTCCATCCCTGGAAGTGTTCAAGGCCAGGTTGGATGGGGCTTTGAGCAGCCTGGTCTAGTGGAAGGTGTCCCTGCCCATGGCAGGGGAGCTGGAAGTAGATGATCTTCAAGGTCCCTTCTAACTCTAACCATTCTATGGTTCTGATTCTAGTCTAACATCGTGTGTGCAGCTGCACGATTTTCATCAGACAGAAAACTCCACGAGTTGATGGAATTATTGTTAATGTTTACCTTGCTGAATTAGACATCTTGATAGTAGCTGTGCGCCTGGCAAAACAGCTTGTATGGATTTAATGACATACTACGTTAATCGTGTTTATCAAAGATCCTCCAAAAGAGGACACACACTTCTGAGTTGTCATCAGTGAGGAACACAGGACTCACGTCTTGCCTCAGCCTCCACCTGCACTCAAAACCCCCTGCGTTTCATGATGCATTAATTTCTTCTTACCTTGATTTTACATGTCTTATTTAGAAGTCAGTAGAAGGCACTGATACATTGGCATTGAACTGACAGGGAGCATCCAGCCCAGGATGCTTGGGTCCTTGTTTTATGATAGTGGCTGGTGTCTGTGGCTCTGTAGGAAGGTATTGGAGCCTTCCTTTCACTGCTGCATCAAGCTTCCCAGCCCAAAGTAAAACAACTGCTTTTATAGGTCTACTTTGCCTTAAATTGCTTTGAAGTTAATCTAATTTCATGGGCTTTTGCATTTTCCTAGTAATATAAAAAAAATTAAAAAAAAATCCCACTATCAAAATAGAAGGTTTTCTGAAAAAACATCTTCATGAAGCAAAAATTTGACATGATGGCACAGCCCAGGCAATGTTATAGGAAGTGGAGTAGGATACATGAAAGGCTGGTTACATCTGTGTATTAATTGCTTGATTATGTCAGGCTGCTAAAAACAACTCCTAGCAGCAGTAATAACAGTCTTGTTGGTATAGTAATAAAATATGCTCTGCTTCCTGCATCTGCACTTTTGTTTAGTGGGGTGGCAAAAAGTGGAAGCAGTAATTACAATATGGAGAGAATTTAACTGAATATGTAGCATATATTTCTGTGTTGTTCCTGGTGTCACAAACTATCAAAAGTCCAACCTTCTTTCCTCAATCTTCCCTTCTCAGTGCTGGTCACCCCAGTGCATGCTGGGGTGTAAACAGCTCCGCAGGACCAAATTATCACCACTGGGACGACTGGCACATTCAGTTTAGTGTCCTGCTTGTTCTTGGTGTGGCAGCAGAGTTTTCTGGAGACTGGTCCACTGCAGGGAATGATTCTCCTTGGGGCCATCTGCTTCAGCCCTCATCCCCCCAGGGTGCCAGAGCTGACTGAACTTTTTCAGTTTAGCTGAAAAATACAGATCTAAACTATTCACCTGGACTCATTTGATAGCCAGTTGGAGATCCTTCCAGAAGGTGATTCATCTCATTTTCTCTGAGAGCTGTCCCTGAAAGTGCCTATCCCTTCCCATTCACTATAAGGTAATCTTGGATAATTAGCTGTAACTACTCACATTCATTTTAGATACATAAGTTTTGGCAAGCTTATGGTGAAAGTTCCTGCTTAGAAGGGAACACGCTGGCCGCATAGAAAGTATTATCATCATCTCCATTTTATACATGGAAAGGTAAGGCAAAGAGGCTGCCACTCGCTTACTCGGTGTCCTGTAGTCAATTTATGGCAGTAATAGGTACACCATGCACTTCAGTACATTAACCATTAAATAAGCTATTAAGTTGCCCAAGCGTTTAAGTTTATATAATCATCAGCATGACAGGGCTGATTGTGGGTTGTTTTTAACATGTTTATAACTTCAGTGATTGAATTCATAGCTCAGATTTTAGTCCCTAATAAAACCAGCATCTAGTATTTGGCAAATGATCTCCAGATTGCTGTTATTTTTCCTCCTGATGCTTAAATATTTTTGAAAGATTGATAAGTAATTTTGAAAATGGTCAAACTGCATCTGACTTCAGCATTTGGACATAATGATTTGACTGCAACGGATGTCATGTTTATGTCAGAATGATGCATGAGTCACACTATTCTGCCATGTTAAAGGAACACATGTTATTTTTAGAATTAGGCTTATAAACCAGCCACATTTCCATTTGCTGCCCAAGGGTGAATGAGTAGCTGTCATTTTACTGACAGTGCATACTGCACCATATGTCCGTCCCTGAACTCCTGCAAAGTTGGGTGAAAAAGGCAAATCCAAAGTGAAACTTTCCTTCTCTCTCTCTCCCTTGGTCTTTTCAAGCATGACATCTTTCAGGAATTGTTTTCGTGGTTAACACGGTCATTTCCTCAAAGAGAGCCCAAATAATCAGTCTATGAAAGGGGCCAACTTATGTGTTTACAGAGGTTTTAAAAGCAACCAGGATTTTCAGGGATTTGTACTGTTGACCTACAGGACAACAGCATTACTGGGAACTGAAATTCTAAGGTTAGCTAACTCTGTATCATCACTGCTGGCAAAGGTACAGATTTGTTGGAACTTGTGTCTGCTATGTATAGTTTCGTGACCATGATGTCCCTCAGTTTTATCTTCTCTTTCTAAAGGACAAAACATGTTTTTGTATGACAGCTCCCTGTGCTTTTGCTATTGTTGTTGCCTCACTGAGAAAGATTTTATAAGAAGAAATAAATTTAAATTATCCAGTCATCTTAAAGAAAAGAGAGTCTTCATTATTTGGAAAGGAATTAGGATGTGAAGAATGTTGTGTTGTACTTTGAAAAGCACAAAATATTTCTTTTGTGTCCTCTTTCTTTACACTGCTTGACTACATTCAGATACTTTTCTGTTTGCTATAGCCCCTGTAGTCATTGTTTAGACAAGCTGGACATCCTGGTCTAAATTAATTCTCAGTGAAACTCTGCTGGTTTCCCCCAAATTGCAGCAGGGATGACATTATCCTTGCTTTCGATTCATTTTTTTACTATAATGAAGAAGTCATTGTGACCAAAATAAAACACTAAGAAAATCTCAGCTACCCAGAAAATTCTTCATAGAAAATGAGACTTGATGGATCGACTGGAGTAACACAAACTCAATTCTAGACACCTGCATTAGAGGTCCAACACTAGCATCGAGACTAAAGAAGAGGGGGTTGAGGCATGAAAGAGCCTATATGAATGGCATAATTATGACTAAGGATTTTTGAAAAGAAGCAGCTATCAATTTAGGAAAGTAAGAAGAGGATGGAAACTGGGAAAAGGGAATAAAGAAGACCTGGCTGCAAGTAAGACCTTGTTTCTGTTCCTTGCTTGTCCCAGTGCAGAACCAAACCTAGCTGTTTAATTTTAAAGCTTCTCTTTAAATGTAGACATTTTTTGAACTTAAATGTATATGTATACGTGTTTGCAGGTAACACAGTCCTTAGAGCTTCTGAAGGAGTCTCTGTCTGGTGTAAGAAAGGCAGAAAAGTGAATTTGGGCACATAGTAAGCCTTCTGTTTCTGATGCTCAAATTAATTGTCTCAAGCTGGTTATTCTCTTAGCGCAATATCTCTGAGCCCAAATTCCCCGGATATGTCGCATCTCTATAGGTTAATGGAGAGGCTGACGTCAGGCAGATCGTTTTTACCTGTTCATGCTAAGGTTTGGGAATTTTATACTGTCCTCAAACTATGACCCAAATTAAGTTAGCCAGATGGCTTTGAATAAAGGTCAGTTTTAATAGTAAGTAAATGGTGTTTCTTGTCAGATTTGAAATATTTGAAAAATGTAGCTGTCCCTTAATATTAATATTGTTCTCTAAATTGAAATCTGCCACCTTTTCTTCATTAAATAGAGATAATTCATAGCCACTGTCTTTGGCCAGCTGTTGCTTTAAATCAGCTTCATATTACTCAGAAAAATGTGCTTGGTGATTTATCTGTAATTTTCTTCTACCTGCCATCATTGGCAGGTCTGACTTAAATTTTTTTACCTAGAGTAGACTTCTTTGGGGAAGGAAAATGAAACATAGCAGTAGCTTTTGTTCAGCCGCTGAAAAGTATTTGATTCTACATAAATGCAAACAAGGAGAGTTTGACAGGGTTTGAATTCTAGTCCTGGCAGAGTATAACTGCGCTGAATGTATGTTTTTATTCATCATATATCATGGGGCTTATTATGCCAGGAAAGAGGCTCCGGCAGCATAGAACTGACTCTTCATAATGCTTAGAGTCCGTCATGTTCACACATACATTTTCCAATAAATTATGACACTTTAAACAATTAGTCTTATTGACTAATATGGTTTAGGGAGCGCTCACTGGGGAAGAGGCAGCAGATCAGAGAGGTGGTAATTCATAGCATGGAATTAGCGGTGAACCAGAAATGCTCCTTGTCCATCCCTGAGAGCTGAAATAACTCCCCAGTTTCCATCCTCTAATGGCCTGTTTCTAACTCCTGGGAGACCAAAGCCTGAAAATATAAAAATGCACTTCATGCCTTATGAAAGAGAAAGTAAATGATTCTCAAATGTGTTATTTAAAGTATCGTGAATGGAAGTATTTTTTAACACTTGGGATTGACAATATTGCAATATAATACTGCTGTAGTGAGATAACATCCTGTGCTTAAAAATTTTATGAATCACATCAGATATAATTATTTTTGTTTAAGAAACGTCTGTTTCTATCACTGAGTTAATAACTCACACTGAAAGCTTTATTGGGTTTAATTATGGGAATTCTCTGAGCAAACCAGAAAACCTTTTATTCCTTTAAGGCGTCAGAGCAGGCATTGCATCAAGGACTGATGTGCACTTAGACAAAGAGGAAAAACTGTGAATCTGAATCTCTTGGTCCACTCAGGATCTTCATACTTTTAATTTTTACACTGCAGATAAACTAAAAACATCTACATTTTTTGTCTGAACATCCATCCAACTGGCACAACTGTTAAGCTTGTCCTGGGAATCCTGGGAAGTGAAATTTTATGAGTACCGTTTTGCACTTGCGTATCTGTTAATAGAAACTAGAAAAAACCTATCCTTTACTTTAATTGCATGTATGTAAAAGTAATGAGTTATTATGAACCATTCTATAAAAGTTTTAATATTTAATAATATTTAATAAGTTTTAATATTCTATAAATATTTTTTCCA
>VYZM01006120.1:33828-64273 GCA_013398915.1 Dromas ardeola
AAGAAAAGAAAAGAAAAGAAAAGAAAAGAAAAGAAAAGAAAAGAAAAGAAAAGAAAAGAGAAAAGAAAATTTAAGTTCTTTTGTCTTGCAGTAATCTTCCATTCGCTTGTAGTTTAGCGTTTTCAGTTTTGTAAACACTTTGAAATCTTATTAGATGTCTCTCTCTCAGAATATCCCTTGGGCCTTGGCAAGGAAAAGACAATGTTAGGTCTCCTAGCCTTCAAAATGGGGTGCTCTGTGCCGAATGCCTGCTGAGGATGCTCTATGCAAATTATCGTTCTTGAGCTGTGCCAAGAAAAAAGGATAATGGTTTGTTACTATAGACCAGCACATTTCAATGCCCAAGTACATTCCTTGGCACCATTTTAGTGTAAAGTAGATACTAATATAGACTACATTGAGAACTTGGCCTTTCAATATATAAAGGAGGCTTATAAGAGAGATGGAGACTTTTTACCAAAGCCTGTAGTGGCAGGACAAGGGGCAATGGTTTTACACTGTAATATGGTAGATTTAGACTGTACATAAGGAAGAATCTTTTTATGATGAGGGTGGTAAGACACTGGAACAGGTTGCCCAAAATGTTGCGGGTGCCCCATCATTGGATATGTTCAAGGTCAGGTTGGACGGGGCTTTGAGCAACCTGATCTAGTGGAAGACGTCCCTGCCCATGGCAGGGAGGATGGAACTAGATTATTGTTAAGGTTTCTTCTGACCCAAATGATTCTATGACTCTAATTGCCACATATAAAGAGGAACATACTCCATCAATTTCTACCAAAGATAGTGTACGTAAAGATCATTAAAGCCTATGTTTTCATGCATAAATCTTAGGCACTGCGTCATCCATTACTCGGTGTATTAGGTTTATAAGGAAGATAACTTGATTTGTAGGCCTTGGAGAAAGTATCCTCAAGTTGTGAGTATCCAAGAGTTGTGGCTGTTATGTTGGGAAGTGTGCATTGCTCCCGTCATAAGGCATGGGCAGTAGGGAAAAGCAGTACCTTTTCTTTGACTAACAAAGTTGAAGAATAGGCAACCTTTAAAGACACAAGCTCATCTTCAGACTTGGGCAAGAAGCAGGACATTTCATACTCAGGACAGGCTGAGAATAATAGTTCTGAACTTAACTTTTTTTATGATAACCCAGGAGAGAGTTAGGAAGAAACAGTTGTCTGATACTTTTTGAACACACCATGGTGCTAGTAAATGGAGGTGTGATGGGATTGTTGGTTCCTATGAGAATCAAAAAGGGGTCAGAGTGAGCAGTATTATCTTTTAATTTGACAGAAAAGCTGTATCTTTATATGCGTAACTTTTAGCAGCCAGACAAATTACATATTTCAGTTCCCAAGATTTTTTGGAGGAGATGGGAGAGCGATTCCGTAGGTCACCTTCAGGGCTCAGGACTGGGATATTATAGAAAGAAAAATGTTTTCCTACTGGTAAGAGGCTACTTCAGTCCTCAAGTGATGTTTCCATGACTTTGCACAGTAAGTGTTCAGTCAGCTACTGACATGTTTATGCTAAGGACTGAAATATTCAAGAGCTGTTATTGTACAATGACTGTGAAGGCTGTATGTATCTGCCCTTTAGAAACTGCTGTGTGATCTTAAATAACTCAATGGGATCGGTAGTTTTCTGTGAGAAGGACTACATTTGTGATATGGTAGCACTTCTACCTGTCACTCTTGAAGCAGTTCTGCTCTCCTGATGGTAGGGTTTTTTTCCCCAATCACATGCGGCAGCACTTCTCTTTTGGATTTTCCTGGAGGTGTCCCATCCCTGGGAAAAAAAAACGAGAATCATATGAACGTACATAATGATTTTTGAAAAGTTAAGGGTGTTTCTTGCTTATCTTTTTCTTACTCTCCTTCAAATCTGATATATATTCTTTTCTGCTTTGCTTCAGGTAACAATTTCTGAAGGAGGAATTTTCATTGTGTCAACAGGTTCTTGTTGCCTAGGAACATTTTTCAATTTGCAACTGTGTAGGTATTTAGGTCACCAGTGAATTAATCTTTTTAAAATTATAGCTATGTAGTCAATCACCAATTCTGAACTATCCCATTGAGAATTGGCAGTACAGTACTTAGTTGCTCATGGATTGAAAAGTTAAATTGAATGTTCTTCTTGCAAAGAAATTCTATGAAAGAGGAAAGAAAATAGTGTTGGTTCATAATAAGAAAATGTCTGCGCTTTGCATTAATAAACTCTGACGTTTTCTAACCTAGACTGAATTTGCCAATGGTTCCTAAAGGACAGACCCTGGCCCCATTAGGGTTTCAGCAAAACTCTCTTCAGTTCAATAAAGTAAGTTAAGGTCTTATCTGAGGAAAGGGAATTCAGTTTTCTTTCTTTGAAACCTTCTTCTTAATATCAATGAAAATTTTCCATATTTCACACTCAGATATATGGAAGCAAGGACCATCCTTCTGTAAAGGCTGTTAATGCTCATCATTCCTGAAACAGATGAAAAGAACAGAAGAAAGAAAACTTACTTTAATTAACAAGAAAGTTATTTCGTATGTCAATACTGTATTTTGAATATCTAAAATACAGGTCTTCTAATAAATTAAGGAAGTTTCTATCTTCTACTAATTGCTACCTCATTTTTAACATGTTACTGGAAAACGTGGTTTGTAATTGAGACCCACCTTGCCACCTCCCTGATAACTGAATCTATCCTTTTCTGGAATACTCTAAAGGAAGAGAAATAATGTTGACCAAAAGATCATTTGGAACATGCCTAAAGTCACGTATTTTCCCCTCCAAAGATGAGGTCTGTCTATTGCCCTCCATATGCCACCACTGGGCCTCAGAGCACTCCAGGGATGCCCAGAATCGAATGCCATATTCCAGGCATGGTTGTGATAAAATACGTAGAAAGGGGTATTAACTGCCTTGCTCTATAGTGCGTCTCTGTACATGCCGCTCAAATTGGCAAAGGGATTTGAATTATCCGCAGATTAGTTCAAAATGATCAAGGAGATAATAAAATGAGTGTAGTAGAACACTGTTTGTTCCATTTGCGCTGAATTATTCTGTCCTCTCATTATTAAAGAAATAATGTGATAAAGAATATAGGAAAAGTTATGGACTGGATCCTCAGCGGGTGCTTGCCTCATTGGTGCCATATTTGATGACATCATCAAGGATCTTTCTCCATTTCACTGGTACCACAGCAACTATGTGCATGGCACTAAGGGGAGAGATCCAAAAGCTGGCATAGGTAAAGGGTTCAAAACAAGTCACAGCTGGTGTTCATGAGCACAAATGGATACCACTACAGAAAGACTTTTTTTTGATGAATTGAAAGTGGTAGTACTTGTTAAACCACATTCAAGACACTGGAGCATTTTTGAAGCATTTTTCCTGGCATTTCATGATGGGTTGGTTTATTTATATGTGATGTTGTGTTGTTATGTTATGTTATTTTATGGTGTTATGTTATGATTCATTTGTTTTTCATTCCTTTTTTTTTTTTTTTGATGAAGACGAGTGTCAAGCTGGGTGATATGTCAGACCCTCAATCTGAAAAAGACAAAAAACAGGTGGAAGGCACATGAAAGCGATACAATGGGGACTAAAGTAACGACTTGGCAAATTGCATAAATAATAAAATCTTCAAGGCCCTTATAAATTTAGGATTTCTATTCTTAAAGGCACTCTGGTAAAAGATGCTGTGACTGAAAGAGGAAAGAAGGAGAATGTGATATAATAAGCAATAGAAAGACTTTGGGAAAAAGTCTTTATAGTGGTAATTGATGAACTGATGCCCGAATTCTAGGTGAAAAATAATCCATTTTATTTGAGGTAAGGTTTTATGATGATTTTTACCAATTTTTCCCTTAAGACCTCTTCCAAGACCTACCAGAAATCTCTTTTCTCTTTTTTTCATTTTTATAGATGAAATTGTAATACTTTGAGGGATAAAACTCCACTGATCTCCTTCGCTCATGTCAGTGGGACAGAATCAGGACTGTTAAACCTCCTGTTGTGTCAGGATGGTAGAGTGGAGACTGAAGGAGGCACTGCCTCTCCTGTGAGACGGGAACCCCCTGCGTCTCCCTTTGTGCCCTTCAGCAGTTGCACAATCCTTTGCAGGACATTCAGAGAGTTTGTCAGATCCTATTCAAACACAGCAACAGTAATTGGATGCTGACTTTTGAAACTTTATTTTTCATTTCCTTAAGAGAAAAATTGTAAAAAGCTGGTATCACAGAAAGGCTGTCAATTGCCTCTCCAGAGGCACCTTGATAAGTAATCTTTGCAGATTGTGTGTCATTTGTTAAGCTCCTTAGGAAATTTTGGCATGAGAAGGGTTATATACACAGTGCTCATTTATTTTTTGCTAAAATAAACATGCAAACTTTGAAAGAAACTAACCTTCTCCGGTGCAGAAGAGCAGGGAGGATTTCTTTACAAACACAGATTTCACTTTCATTTGTTTAGCATTGTTCCAAACGGTCCTGAAGACACATAAGAGTCTTGCACGTTCAAAGGCTTTCAGCACTTTTAAGGCAATGAAGACACTGTGGGGGAAGATTTCCATAGCAACCACATTAAAGAAAGGAAAATATGAAAAGTCAATGTTGGATAAGTATATGTGGATATACATATATTGGGGGTGGGAGGGGTGCAGAGACTATGGGATGCGATAAAGCAAGCAACTGAGCATTAATTGTTCATTTATTCAAAGACAACAAAATCACCAACAACCCCCCACTGTCCATTTAATCAGATTTACGTAAAAGATCGAGCTGATCTGACTCTGACTGAGATTCTTAATTCTAGGAAAATTAAGATCTTATTTATTTATTAATTTCCTAAAGGATAACAGTTCTTTATGGTACTATAGGCTTACGACGTGTTTGATCAGTGACATAAGGTAATATAAGGTGTTTAATTGTCAAAGGACTCAGAGAAAACATGAAGATATTGGGCTCATCTTACCAATTATCAGACATTCATTCAAGTGTTTTATTGAGAGATGTTTATTGTTTATAAATTACCATTACATCACAAATAAAGAGATTTTTTTAAATAAAAGATGATTCTTATATTTTACTACATTTTGAACAAAAAGTTACAGCAAATTATAACAATGGCTGTAGAAGTTATTACTGAGTGAGGTCCACAGTCAAGACAGCATGAGGGCAGGCTTCAGTAGGAAGAAGAGTGAAAGCCCAGGCTTGCCCAGCTGCAGTTCCACCTTCTAAAATTTGTAGTTTTCATTGGTGTTTGAGTGTGAAAAACTGATGACTGTATTTGTTGATGAAATGGTGCTGGATATGAGACTGTACGTTGGGTGAAAGGGTGTCTTGAGGCCGTCATAGGATGCTTATAACAATCTTTGATTTTGTGACAAAACAGGAGCCCTGCTCAAATTTCCTACTTTGTACTGTGATTTTAACTTGGTAACGTAAGAAAATCTTCTTCAACCTGTAGACCTGGAAAGGTCTTTAAACTTCTAACAGCTACAGTAAGCAACAGAGGAATTTCTCTGGGCTGGGGAATAAGTGCATATTCCTGTAATTATGCTGCCACTAATTACAGCCAGATCTTATTCCCTAGATCTTACTCTAGTCCAACCATCAACCTAACACTGACAAAAGCCATCAGTAAATTATATCTCTAAGCACTATGTCTACCCATCTTTTAAATACCTCCATGGATGACGCCTCAACGACTTCCCTGTGGGCAGCCTGATCCAATGCTTGACAACCCTTTCAGTGAAGAAATTTTTCCTAAGATCCAGTCTAAACCTTCCCTGGTGCAACTTGAGGCCGTTTCCTCTTGTCCTATCTCCTGTTACTTGGGAAAAGAGACCAGCTCTCATCTCTATACACCCTCCTTTCAGGTAGTTGTAGAGAGTGATAAGGTCTCCCCTCAGGCTCCTTTTCTGTAGGCTAAACAATCCCAGCTCCCAATCCTTGTCTTTTTTTCAGGCAGGCTGGCAAGCAACAATATAGAACAATATTCTTCTGCTTCTTCGATAGTAAGTGGTATCTACCTTTTCACCATCTTAAAACCAAAAAGGCTATGGTTTTCTGCATGAGCAGTATATATGCTAATGCACTGTGTTGGGTTTCCAAAGCATGCATAAGCATTGTGCAAACTTGCAGACAGACGCACGCATATGCACACTCCAAGCAATATGTCTAGTTGTGCATCTGGTATGTTCTTGCCATGCCTGGACCTGTTGAACCTTAGAAGTGACCTTTCTGAACTATTTTCTGCTGTGACTGGCACGCTGCTTGTTAGTTGTCATGTATAATTTTACAGGCGGTTAGGCAGACTGCACATTGATTGCCTCTTTCCCCTGTGGAATTTACCCTTAATTTCCAAATAGCTTTATTTTCTATAGGCATATGTTGTACAAGAGTAGGATGGAGGATGGCATAAAATCTTCTCTCCAGCAGCCAAATGATATTAAGACGAATCTGCTAGTTCTGTCTCAGAGGACAGAAGCCTGTAGATTTTGATGTCAGCTACAGTATTGTGCTTTTGAGAGGATGACAAATTCAGAGAAATCTGATCTTTGCTTCTACTTCCACTTAGCTGGACTCTTTTTCATCTTTTGCAAACTTTCTTATTACCTGTCCCACTTCTGGATCCAGATGTTCACAGTTTCTTTCCTTCCAGTACACCTCAATGTGCATGACATCTTCATCTCTAACTCCTCATCACTGACCACTCCTATCTACTTGCATTGCTTACAGCTGTCGATTGATTGCAGAAAATTCTGAAGTCCAGGGAAAATCAGAGGTTCTAACATCTTCTACCCTATTTAAAATTGGGCTAAACTTCCAATTGTCCCTGTAAAATTAATATCAGATTCTCTATAAACAGAAAACAATATGCTGAATTAACTTACAAAACATAAATTGGAAGGAAAAAGCAGCTAGCAAGATCTTATTTCAACAAAGTTACTAAGAAGAATCAGTAAAACCTGTCCTAAAAAGTCATTTGAAGAACCAGTGAAAGTGACGTGTGTGATGAGACGTGCTTTTTTATCATTTAAACAAAATTACACTGCCTTCCTCAGAATAATGTCCTCAATGTGATACTGTGGTTAAAGACATGAATAGCTTATTTTAACGCCTGCCTTCCTCTGGGGAGTGTCTAGTTTTGTATTGAGGTTGATTCGTCATGCTGGCTGCATGTATGCCAATAACACATTTGAGAAAAACTTAAGGCAGAGTGCTGATAAAGAGATTTCAAATCTGATGGCATAGCAGGATTATTTAGATGCCCCGTGACCTCCATATTTACACTCACAAGTGCGGTCTGGTGTTTTCTGCTTGTTCCCAGAATTCAGTTTCCAGAAGCTGGGAAATCATTTTGGGTTTTGGCATGAAGGCATGTGCGATATGCAACTATCCCACCTTGCAAAGCAATAACCTGACTAGCCCTTCCTGTACAATCTTGTGGAGATATGAGGCCGGGATTATACATGATCCTTGAACACAATCAGAGAAAGCTGAACCAAGAGCTGTCACTTGCTTTCCCTACCTTTACCCTCCAGTGTTATTTTTAGTGGGACGATGAAGATAGGAAGCCTTCACCGCACTGAGGAATAACTCCAACAGTCTTCAGTCATACTTGCTTAAAACTGGTATAAGTGGAGGGAGAATCAGATTGTTATACCCAGTTTGCACTTAGGCTGTGTTAACCCAGGTATTCTTGACTATGCTATGTAACTGCTTTCTCAATTATTAGCCATTACAAAACTGCAGTACTTCACCATGATACTGTAAGATTTGTTTTGTATTGCAGATGGAAGGAGGATCTCCCATGGGATTTCTTACAAAGTATCTGCTGCTGTGTGAGTTGTACAATACTGCAGCCCTACAACTCCTGTTTGGCTTAAGATGCAGTTAAATGCAGTTCTGATACTGTTTCTTCTGCTTTAAAGAGCATTCAGATTTAAAGCAAGCAAAGAGAAAATAGACAGACAATCTTAACCTAGCTCTTCAGAAAGGATCATTTAATTTAGTGACTATATAGCAGTTTCCCTTCAGAAAAAAAGAGAAAGATTTAGGAATTTTGGCTGAAGAGAACCTAGGAAGCAAAAAACCCAATTAATAATGTAACAGTGTAATTCAGGCTAAACTTACCTTCCATATCTATACATGAAAGTCTCCAGCAAGGAGAGATCCTCTCCAGTTCTTCAGCTCTGAGTGATTCCTACTAGAGAAAACTTCAAAGGATCAAGTCCTCTGTTAAATTTTCAGTACATGTATTGTCAGTCAAAACTCCCATTAAACACACTGTGGGCTTCATCCAGATTCTTTCCACGAGGAGCTGTGGTAAGCTCCTTGTTCTATGAATATCACCCCTAGATTTTGTAAGAAACATTTCTTTACATGAAAACTTGAATATTTAAAGGCAAACAATTTATGCTGAAAAATTACTCGTGTGAGTCTCAGAGCTAACACGGCTCCAGCAAGGCTGACTCAAAAAAATCAGCATTGTCTGTTTCACAATTTTATTGTGAGCTTTTTGCGGTTATAACCCTGTTATTTCTTGAGAAATCTGATTTTCTGTTCTCATTTGGTTTGTTATAGAATCACATAATGGGATAGAGGTGGGAAGGCACCTCCTGAAATCATCTAGTCTAACTCCTGTACTCAAAGCCAGGGTCCTGTGGAGCAGGTAGCTCAGGGCTATGTCTAGTCAGGTGATGAATACCTCCAAGGTTGGAAACTCCATAGCCTCTCTGGACAATCTCTTCCATTGTGTGACCATCCTCATAGGAAAAAAAAAAAAAAGAGAGTTTTTTTTAAGCTTAAATAGAATTTTCTGTATTTTCATTTGTGCCCGTTGCCTTTTGTCCTGTCACGGGGCACTACCAAGAAGACCACTACCAAGAAGCTCCACCTTCTCTCCTCTCCATGTCAAGTATTTCTACACATAAATAAGATGTCCCTGACCCATCTCTTCTTCAGGCTGAAAAGTCCCAGCTCTTTCATTCTTTCCTTATATGACAGTTGCTCCAAGCCCTGAATCCTCTTCATGATCCTTTGCTGCTCCAGTATACCTGTGTCTCTTTTGTACTGGGAAGCCCAGCACTGGACGCGGAGCTCCAGATATGTCTCACTAGTGCTGAGTAGAAAGGAAGGACCATCTCCCCCATGCAGGAATACAAACCTAAACATTTCCACCCCACAAGCAAATACAAAATCTCTTAGGTCTGTATCTCATGAACTCTTAGCTGACCTCACAGTTTTGCAGCCTGGCTTATGATTTGTGAACTGTATTGGCAGACTATTTCTTATGGAAGGCTGTGAAGCATTCTGCAATCTCGTTATATGCTTTCTGATCAGTGTTCATCTTTTACTGGCATGCAAAAAAGTTTGCCAGTATAACCAAAAGGAAGGGGACCTCTTTCTTTCCAGGAAAAGATTCAAATTAGATAATGATTGAGACCATGAGAAGTAGAACTGCACAGCCTTCCTCTGTATTCCTCCCAGCTGAATTAAAATTTCGTTCATCATAAATGGGGTTTAGAACAGCAGATAATGTAACAACAGGTATAGCAAATACTCTTGCTCATCTTGAAAGCATTTGTTTCTCTTATTTTTTACTTTTTTCTCCTTTTACTTTTTTCTTTCTCTTTTTGTTTCTCCTTTTAATTTCTTTCTCCATTTTACATTTGTTTCTCCTTATTTTACTTCCCACCCACCATTTTAATTCAATGCTCTGCCTGCTGCTCCTTGTACTGAACAATTTTGAATGCAATCCTCTGTGCAGGTTTGACAGAGTTGAAATGCTGCAGGGGAACCTATTGACTTCTCAGCATTGCTCTGAATAAGCTTTTAAAAACGTTTCAAAAGCCTGGGCTTTGTTTGCAGACAAGATGGTGATTGTCCACAGACGCCGTAGTGATACATAAGAAGCAAGAAGCCCAGCTGGACGGAGAATTTAACTTTTTGTGGGTGCATAAACACTGCATTGCCATCCAAACACACGCTGTCCTCACCTCTGAAGCTGTATGATCCCCTTCAGCTGTCCCCACACAGGGGGACTTCTAAGTCTTCACTAGACATAGATGTCAGTGAGAAGTCAGTCAAAGCCTACAGTCAAAGACATTTAGACTGTAATTCCTAATATTCATTCCACCCCTGCAAACAGCATCCTAGTTGGAGAATGGGGCATAAATAGCCCGGTGTAATCAAGTGGGTTTTAGTCCCAGCACTTCTTCAGGTTTTATGTTGTTCACAGGATGGTATTTATTGCATAACTTCAAAGAGAGAGAGAGGCACAAGGAATGTTTCGACCCTTTGAGTGCTGCTCGGTTGGTAGCACCCTCTCTAGCAGTACTGGCTTTTGGAAATAATTCCTGAAATTGTTCACTTATTGGTGCCCTGAGTAGGGTAAGGCACAGATGTGTGGAGGTGGAAAAGGATAGATATTTTATTTCTCAGACTTTTCTGATTCCTTAGGTCTGTTTGATGAACCGTTTATTGGAAAGGGGAATTCTGGTGCATCACTGAGCATGGGGATCATTGCTGATTTCTACCTTAAGTGGAAAAATTTTGACAATATTAAAAGAGTGGAGATGCCTGTGTTTTAATCAATATGGAAAGTATTGAGATATAAACCATTATTCATGTTGCAGCCCACAGGCAAAACAGAGTCTGTTGAGCACTGTTATCTCATCCTTTTTCCAATCTAGAAGGGAAATTATGTTATAAACAAAAGGTGAGGAAGAGGAAGGATTTATCACAGTTTTCCAGATGAAGAAGAAATGAAGAGAGTATGGGATGTCATCTTCATTCATCCATAATCACAGCTGGCTCCAAGTTTTCAGGTGTTCAGAGACCTCTTGAAAATGTGGCTTCATGAGACATGGGATCCTGTAAAAACTCCATCTCTCATCTATACGTGCTGAACTACCTGCAAAATTTGGGTACAGACAACTGTAGCTACACAAAAAATCTGAGCATACTTGGACTGGCATGGCTTTTGTCTTTTTTGGGTAGCAGATTTTGTTTGTTTTGGGTGGAGAAGAGAAAGAAGGTGGAACTGCAGGAGAGAAAGATTGTTTGTAGAAAACAGATTGGGCTTGATGATTGCCCACCATTTTAACCCACCCTTTGTGGTTCTTCCACAACTAGAAAAATAACTAAATAAGTAAAAAAAACCTAAATAACTGTCCTGCCTTCCTGCAATCCAGCAGCAGGTGACCCTCCAGACAATGGGTGCAAGTAGCAGCTCCCCATGTCCCCCAGGTATGGCAGTGGCACCAGGCGTCTGCGCGGGGAACACGGTGGCCAAAGCCCAAGGGATGACTGAGCAGGTCATAAAAATAAAAAAGGGTTAATGAGAAACACCAACAACCCAGGCTCCTCACGGGCTAGTTAAACACTACTATTTGCACACAGAGACAAAAGCCCAGCACTGCACATTACATCTTTTTACATCTCTTAAACACACAAGAAATTAATCTGCAGAGTTATATATTATAAGGTATTATAGCCTGTAAATCTAAAATAATGGTTTTTACACACATATATCTAGTGTAATGCTTTTACATTCAGCACATAAAGAATATTATCACTAAAACCCATTTTTTTAAAAAGCAAGTAGTTCAAATACCAGTTAAACAAACAGTCACAGATATAGAACCATATGAAGCAACTTCTATTCTAAGACCCTGTCATGAGAGCAATATACAATCAAATTTTACTGGGTAAAATACTTGAAGTATTTACAGTTGTTTTAACATGATGTGTGTCCTAACACTTGTATTTTTTTTTCAGAACTTTATTTAGTTTGTTTGGTTTTGATTTTTCTTTGTGAAAAAATGTAAAACCTGCCTGGACATTCAGACAAAATAAAATAGTAACTATTTTTATATTGTAGGATCTTTGCCACTGGTGATTAGTTACAGAATAAATTAGTTTAAATTACAGGATTTGGAGAGAAGAGCCTGCTATGGATTTTATAAAAAACTCCCATTAGCTTTTGTAGAAGTTACACAATCAGGACAAAGGAAAAATACTTGACAGAATTAGCAATATTAAAACCATAAATGGATTTTTTGTTACTGCTGCAAGGGGGAGCGGTAATATAGACTTGTCTCTCTGGAATGACTTGTCTGAAATAGCAGGTCACCTATTATTTGCTATCCTCACAGCAAACCTCCAAACATCTGAATGACACAAAAAATTGCAGTTGCTAGGAGATGTGATAATAAATTATCGGATATAAAAGGTGGCAAGAATTATTCTTGGTAAATGAATGTTCTTGACAAGGAATAATTAATATCATCATTTATTTTGCCTTTGGTAATGGCTTGAAAGTAGATGAGGAAGAAAATAAGATAAAATACTTATTAATTATCTTAATCAGGAAATATTCGTGATATAAGCAGAAGTTTCCAAGCACTTTTTCTAGAATGGTTAGCTCATCCACAGCTCTTACTTTACCGTTTGGGGTTTATTGTCGTTGTCAGGGCTCTGAGGACAAGCCCTCTCATTGGGGTTTGGCTGTGTGGAGTGGGCTGTTAGCCCTTGCATTGATGAGCAGTGAGGAACCTCAGTGGAAACCAGTCACACTTCTTCTGGCAGTGCTTTTAAGCTCAGTCTTCTCTGTTGGTCTCTGTTTGAGGTATTTTGCAAGTGGTTCCTTGATTCTAACTCTGATCGGAGCTGTTAACTTGTCATCTTGGCTTGTTCTCAGACCTGCCTCACCACAGTCAACTTTTTCCCAATTTACATATTTCCTCTTTGACTGGATTCGGTGGATTATTGCAGACCCAGCTTCTGAGCCTCTTGTCCCCTTATATTTGAGAGTTCTAGATAGTCTGGCTTTAATCACTCGGGAAGAAGACACACCATTAATTATAAATTTAAAAAGGCAGGACTGTGAGACCTCATATAAAACACAGAGGGAGGGTTCTTCTGGGAGTAACAGGAATTTTGATGTAAATTGCTTTTTGTTTCAGAGGAAATCATGGCAGAGCGTTTGTTAGAGAGAAAATCTCATTTATTCAGATCTTGGCACAGGGTAACACTCGCATGGGCAATGAAATCTCTTGAAAATTCAGGACAGTTAGTAGCATCTGACCAGATGGCAAAGGGAGTCTCTGTTGCACGGGTCCTCACAGTGGCATCTTCAGCTGGATTCGGAGATGTATGTATTGAATATCTTAATTTTGTGTGCATTTAAGATCTTAAATCCATACAAAAGACTGTCCTACATAAAAGTTAACTCCACCCCAGCCAGAGCCAGTACACTATTTCTGCAGGAACAGTTTATGTTGACTATTTACAGATATCTTATCTGTACCCAACTTGATCTTTCTTGAAGCAGGAGCCACGCAAGGGTGTTTCTGGAGGGACAGGTTCTCCAGCCAGAACAGCACCTTCCAGCATACAGCGTGGGCTGGACTCAGCAGGAGATGCCTGAGGGAATCTCTAGAACTGTCTGAAATTTCCACCTGTAACAATCAGTCAAGCACTTAGTAGTGACAGTTCAGTCAATTGCCAAGCTTCAAGCTGCTCCTTTGTCTCAAACCAGTCCATTGGCTCACCCCTTTAGATGACAACCTCCTGAACCACCCAGGGAATTTATGACTTAAGTCTATGGGTACAAATGCCTGCACAGCCCTGATATCCAACTACACCACAATTACGACTAAAGAACCGACTTTATTTTCTTCCTTATGTCTCATTTATAACTGAAATGCCATAGCTCATGCTGCTCTTTGACCTTAAAATGTATTTACTTTTAGAGACACATGGAAGTACTGCAGTGGGGGCACCAGCTGATTCCTGAAAACTGATTCCACACATGAAAATGCAATTTGGGAAACAATTAATAGATATTTTATATTACATATATATTATGCATTGTTGAAGGCTGGTGGAGCTGTGCTCCACAAAAGCCTGGGACTGGTCCTAAATCTGTTCTGTCTTGCAGTTCTTCGTACCCATCAATATGTCATCCCTGCCTGGGGAAGCAATGCAGCACCCTGAGGTTAATGCCTGGTAGTTTAGACCTGACATTCCTTCCTTCTTTTCTGTGCTCACAGCGTGTGAAACAAGAAAGCGTCTGCAAGTGAGACTTGTGTGTTTCCTTTTTTATTTCCTTCATGTAAATCCCTGTCTGGCAAGGGCAGAGGCTCTGTCCAGCATATCACAATTATTTATTTGGCTGTCAGGAACGCTGTCTGATCAGCAGACCGTGCTCTTGTGTGTTTGTGTGCCTGTGTACAAGGTAAGACAAAGGGAGATGTAACTCACATTAGGTGAAAGTGATTTCTTAGGTTCAGTTCAACCATGTAAACATGATTGAATTGGCCCAGCTCCTCAGCATATGGCTGAAAATAGGTGTGGCTGGATATAGCCCCACAAATATCCAGAAGATGCCGTCATGGTCTACAGAGCTGGAACAAGTTATACAGCTACAATGAAGTGAGTGGGATGTGGGAAGGGTTTTAACTCCTTGTGCCAAAAAAAAAATATTTCAGTACCAGTAAGAGACACATAAACACGTTCATGTTTTTCCTGAAAAAGATCTTGAGCACTGTGAAACAAGGAAATATTTCCTGTCCAGGAGAAACTTTTAGTTTTCTAAAGTTTTCTGAAAGCCAAGTGGTTTCTTTTCCAGTGTTTGTTTTAAGAAATACGGGAAATACTTTACAAAGTGTCTTGGTAAAAGTAGGCCAGAGTTATTTACACAAAATTAATGAACTGCAAATAGTGGTTCACTGTGTGGAAGGAGACAAGATGGTTTTTAATAATACCTTTGAGTCTAATGCTGTGACTGACAAGACTTATTTTTTTTTTTATACAGGAAAATATACAGTTCATTCAAGATAGTAAAGTTTACCTTTCTCTTAGAAACAGACCTTTTGTTCAGAGAAAAGTTTCAAGAACTTTTTTTTTTTTTTTAAGAGTTTTCCAAATTATCTAAGATGTTCACCTTCCCTAAAGCCTCTGGGAAATAAATGAAATTATTGAAAATTAAACATGTCAGTATCATTTATCACAAATGACATTTGGTAAATAGAAAATGTGGAAGACAATTTCCAAACCACTTTCAGCAATATCTGTAAATTCATATTAAAAAAAAAAAAAAAAGAAATAGAAGAAGAAAGCTAAGAATAATGTGTCTCTTAAGCCCCTGAATTCTTAATGAAGGTGATGTTTTACATTTTGGCTGGCTCCGCAGACTGTGGACTGGATGAAATACAGATTTACTCAGGCAGTTTTTTTGTAAGCTTCTTGATATGGAAAATTACTGTATAGATAATTTAACCTTCGTGGTTTTCTCTCTCTTCCACATCACACTAAACATTTAGCAGACACTTTGTAACAACAACAACAAAAGATTCTTCCTCATGGATATGCCCTCTGTTTCTTTAATCTGCTGCCTTTCTATCAAACTCTCATTAACAACAGGACTTTATGTTAGTAACATATTTTCTGTGTTGCATTCTTACTTCCAACCCTGATTTGTTTCAACAAACTGAAGCCTATTTGGACAAGCATAGATTAGTCTGTAGTTACTATGAAAATACTTAAGGAAATAGTAAATAAGAAATCAGTTTTTTAAAAAAGTACTTGTCAGAATTTATCCAAATCAATCTTTAGTAAATTTTCCTGTTAAGTGCATGCAAGGCTTATAACCTCCACTGAAATATTATCTTATTACTGCATAGAGTATAGGTTTCAGGGTTGTTTTTTTTTAAGTCAGGGTGGGCGAGATTTATTCCACAAGGAGCATATCCTATAAAATACAGAATTTTTACATATGGAAAATTATGCTGAGAGAAGGAACAGTGCTCTTTATTTAAAACCATCGGGCATCTGTTAAAAAATAAATGGAAAAAGCTGGTCATGAGTCAGTGTGTAGGCTGTTTAATTTCTTTAAAAGGCTTTACTAAAACCATAAGGCAAATAAAGAACAATTTGAGATGACATTTTAGCATCTTTCAACCATGAAAGCAAAAAAGACAAAGGTCATGTTTTGGGAAAATATGTCTCTAATTCTCATAGAAACGTATATGCACACCATTTGCTCTTGTCAGAAATCTGCTACATTTCATTGATGCTGTGGTTTTCATTAGGTGTTAAAGCACTACTTACAGACAAGACAGTCCCACCATCTATGTACTAGCTTCCCAGATATGCTTTTTATAAGCTGGTTGTATTGAGAAAAAAAATAGCTTAAATATTCTTGTTTGAAACACACGAACATGATGCTAGGGTGTAATTCAGATCTTAAGAGTTCACTGTAGGGAAGCAGGAAATAATCTGCATTATTTTACACCGGCAGACAATGGCTAACAAAATGCTACCCAAAGCAGAACAAGGTTTCCAATCCAAATTTTGCGCTAGAGAAATCTTTCACTCAAATCAGGTACCAAGCTGAGAGGGTTTTTAATGACCTTGGGATTCTGTCTTGATCTTCCCTGTGTTTCATGTGTTGGAAAAGTCCTGTTGAATTTGCTAGGAATATTTGTCATTAAAGGATTGGTAAGGCTTGTCCCAAGATATCTTGGGAGGGTAAAAATGATGACTAGGGAATAGAAAGTGTATGCATTTAATATGATAAAGAATATCATAATTTAAAAGTCTTCATTCTGTCAATTTCTCACTCAAATTTCAGAAATATTCAAACTGTCTGTGACATAAACTGTGATGTTTTCATTTAGGAACAACTTAGATCTGAAAGCAGAATAT
Organism: Dromas ardeola; assembly: GCA_013398915.1. NCBI lineage: Eukaryota > Metazoa > Chordata > Aves > Charadriiformes > Dromadidae > Dromas > Dromas ardeola. The sequence continues at coordinate 50,532 of VYZM01006120.1, forward strand.
TTAATCTAACCTCAAATTTATGTGCCATAGTGCTGGCAATCTTACCTCCTGTACCTTGTTCTCAGGAGAATATTAACTAACTTCGTAACAGCTGCAAGATGATTTGAAGATGAAAAGTACTATACAAGTGCTAGCTGCTTGTATTATTGGATTATTGTAAATTGAGAACCTTAATTTTTGGGGGGGAAACATGAATTGGGAGGAAATCGGTAATGTTTTAGTGCTAAAAGTAGAGGAATGAATGTAATTCTGAATTGCTGAAACTATCTCTTATTGTGTTTCCCATTTTGATCCTACAGGGTATGTTTTTAATGTCCATTTCTGGTTTCCACAGAATCATAGAATAGTTTGGGTTCGAACGGACCTTTATAGGTCCAACTCCCCTGCAATGAGCAGGGACATCTTCAACTAGATCAGGTTGCTCTGTCACTCAAATGACTTACTGCTATTATTTGTGTCTTTGCAGTGCTGTGTCTTAATGCTGTAATAGGATCTCACTGTCAGACACTTTGCAGCCGAAGGGTTTTCTGTGACCCAAAGAAGTTACGTGTAAATGGTTGAATAGCCATAAAATGGGAGACATCAGAGAGATGCAGATGAATTTGAAACAAGGACAGCCTTGGTCTACATGCTAGGTGTAACTTATCAAAACAGCTACTCATCTCACCTGAGTTTGGGGATTTGCTGTGTGGAGTTCTACATATGACCTACTCAACTTCTTTTTTAGATCAGTGCGAGAAAGAGATATCTCTTGGCAGGCAACTAAACTGATCTGTTTTAAAAGATGAATTAAAAATGAAGAAAATCATGCCCTTTAAATATTTTTCTCTCCAGGGACTCCAAGGGGAGTCCAGCTTTGCGTCCAGCCATTGTCAAAACATCTTGCAAGCATCTACTACAGGACAGATTGGAGGAAAACTTTAAGAAGTATAATGCAGTAGTCCCAAGATGTTTAGAAGCTGTGGAATGATTCCTGATCTGCACTACTGTAAGCTGAATCAGTCTGAGACTGATTATACACAAGAACCATAAAACCAAACAGTGACTGCATAGCATAGGTCCAGGGCTCTGGCTGTGTGACATGTGTTAAGTCCGTGTATTAATCACTAGAAGTAGCTTTGATGGAAACAATTCATAAAAGCCAGACAGCTGGTGCATTAATTTATTTTATTCTACAAGAACTAGTAAGTGCCCCCTTAAGACACTGTAAAAAACAAGCTGACATTTTTTATGAGTTTGTTTTTTCAGTTTGTTTTAAAGATTTTTCCAGGAAAGAGGAACTATCTCAAAGTGTAAGCCTAACCCATTGGTGGCTATAGGTTCATTAGGTGGATATATTACCAGAAGATGTTTTGATATTCCTACCTACTTTCAGCACATTCCAGTTCTAATTTCAGATTGTGCTGGCCTTACTCCTTACTCCACCAGATATGAAGAGAAATTTTCTTCCAAGGCAAATTCAGCTGCTGTGATGTACTTCATAATCATTAGATTGCTTTTCTGTATATCAGTGTTTCCTGTTTTGTTGGTTCTTTGAACAAAAATTATCAGCGAGGTATGATGAATGAGTAATGCCACCAGCGGCCAAAAAGCTGAGAAAGAGCATGGTGATGTTCCTACTGCTGACAGCCTTTTTGGTATTTTCTTGTTTACTAGAAGTTCTTGAGCTGCTGTTTCGAGATCTAAGGTTTTCCTGATGTAAATCTCAGGAGTTTTCAAAAGGAGCTTCATTAGACTTAAATGTCTTTGATTCTCCTGCATATTCCACTGATTTGTCACAGGAGACTTGAACAGCTACATGGGCTGTGGGGTCTGTTGTCTAAGCAGTCACATCAGTACGTCCTCTGCCTGACAGCAGTAATCAAGACAAAGAAATATCTGGAGGCAGTAAGAGGTGTTCTTCTATCAGACTTTGATCACAGATGAAGTTAAAGCTTTCAAGCAGTACTGAATGTCACAGCACTTGCAATGATGATGATTCAAGGGAGGGTCTGTTCATTACCTCCTCTCTTGAATCAAGAGTAATGTCCTTGTGGTTTGGTGGCATATGGCTAATGCAGTCCAACTCCCTTTCAGTTGGTTAAGCTCTATCTTCTGCCTTTTCTAGGTTGTTGGCATCAACTGTAGAATATGCTGAAGCAGATAGGAAGGACTCAACAAGTGGTCATCATTTAAAAATTCCTTGTATCTACCCATAAATCAGTCTTTCATATTTCAAAGGCCAATACATTTATTCAGAGCATGTAAAGACAGAGTTATTCTTTTTCCAACTAACTTCAGAGTGTTCCTGTCATACAGGAGAGGAAGCCTGAAAATCCATTTTAGATCATTTAACTTTAAGGTCTCCAGAGAAGGGGCGATTCTTCATGTCACTGTTTGACTTTCTGTTCAAGATTTACTGTCCTGAGAGACTTATGCATCCTCAACAAGACTATTTCGAGTTGCTTACTGAAACTTTTCTATTGTACCCAGTATGACAAGGTCTACATCCTGAGGATCATTTTCCTTGCTGTAAAAGAGAGTAAAACTAATTAGACTATTAGTAAAACTAATAGTCTAAAGAAAGTATATTGAATAAAAGGAGCTGAAGGTTTTTATTAGTACTTTTCCAAAGAAATATGATCAGGCTGGCATGGATGTTATCCTGTTGAACACAACAACCAAGACAAAGCTAACACATGCCAATTCCTAGCACTGGTCAAGAAAAGATTTCTGCTGAAATCTTGGAAACAAATGTGGTTCATTGTGTGTATTTCCCAAGACAATTCCTTGCTCTCAGAAAAAGTAGGACACGCAGAGTAGTGTATTATTTGTACAATCGTTGCATTTGTGCTCACACGGACATAGGATGAAATTAGAGCTATGCTTTTGGGTCTTGTACCTTATTAAAATCAACATGCCCCAAATGTTGTCTCAACAGATGCTAATTTACAGAAATGTGTAGACACATATCTCCATCCTCATCTCAGAGTCTGGGGTCCTATCTTCCAGGTAGAGGACTCTCATCCTGATGGCTATCGCATATGAAATTGGTGCCCACACTGGAAGATGGAGAAGTTCACAAGCTTCCTCCTTATTTTGTAGTCCCTTTTGTGATCACCTTTCTGGATATTATTCTGCTATTGAGCCACAAAGTTAAACCGAGAAGAAGCCTAGTCTTGAGAAACTGGTGTTTCTGTGTACAATGCCTGGTGCAGAGGATGCCTTCCATGTCCAGGGTGTGCAACCAAGGGACAACGCAGTACGATGAGCCTTAGTCTTTCCTTACCCTTCTCCTCCTGTTCGTCTGGCCTGATAAGGGTTAAGATGAATTGCATAACCTGCTTGGGAAACCAGTTTTGTTCCTAATCCCTGGTGTGGGGATTGTGCCAGAGAGGTCGTCGGGAAGGCAGGGGATTGGCAGATGGAGAGGGAAAGGGGCAGAGCTCTGGGATCTGCTGCAGTGGGGGCATCCGCTCCAGCCTTTACAGGTTTCAAGGAGGAGAGGATCACCTCTCCAGGGAATAGCAACCACAGCACAGAGCTGTGCCTAACATGGGTGGTCCCATTCCTGTATCTCCCTGTGAAGACATATTGCTGAGCATTCGGCACTTCGCTGCAATGAGTAACAAACATATATAGCAAGAGTGGAAATACTGTCCCAGTGTGACCGAGATAACGGCAGAGGGCACTCCCTGATTCCTAATCTTTCACCTTTCAGCACACCCTGCTCACCCAGACACCGCTGTGTAATTGGAGTAGAGCTACTCCTGGGGTAGAGGATTTATAAAAGCACAATTCCTAATTTATTTGTGCACATGTTGAGGTACAGTTTTTCAGTGGGGGGCTTAGATTCTATCAAAATTTCCATCATCAGTAGAGGGGGAGTCACATGAATGAATCCCACAGTGCGTTAAAAATGCTGTTGTTTCTACTTCTAACCACTGCACGCTTTCCTGTTTATTTTTCCTGTGTTCTATCAAAGTCTGCTGTAATGCAAATCTGGCCATTCTGTTATTTGTGCTTAGCAGCAGGATCTCCAGGTTAGTTCCCTGCTTGACGCTTTACGTTAATCCACTTTCTGGTTGGAAAAGATGTGAAATTTACTCAAGAATGAAATTGTATTCCACATCGTTACACTGTTCTCATTAAATCTATTATTTCCACATCATCGCCCAAGAAAATACCCGATGCGAGAATCCTCTGAGAGTTCGCTTCCCTAATTCACAGGACAATTACAAAATTGTTTTTGCCACAGTGGGAAATGTTGACTGCTGGGTCACTTAAATTCTTGCAGTGCCAGCTAATAAAAAAGAGCATTATTTCTCCTTGCAGAGCTAGAATGCAGCAATGCAGCCAGAGGATATGAAAGGGCTTTAATTTGACTTTTTTCCTTTGTTATGTTGTTTAATTTTCTTTCATTCTGGAAGAAAATAAGTTTTCTAGGATAAAAAAAGGGGTTGATTTCTGGGTTTTTTTTCACGATTGCTGTCTTTGTTTTAAATGAAAGAAATTTGTTTTTAAATCAAGCATCCCATTTGTGTAAGCAGATTGCAGCACAATATAGATTAAGTATGATCCCCAAAACTCTTTTATTCCGGCATTCTCCTGATAGAGTAGGAAACCTTCTCATATAATCTTTTTTAAGAGCATATCAACACATACAAGAGCTTTAACAACAAACGTGGGATTTCCTCTCTCCACATTCTCTTTTGTTCTGTGCTAATTATGAAAACATGCACAGAAACATTTTCCTGCCTGTCACAAAGATTTGAGTATTCTTGACAGTATTAAAAATGGCTGAGTAGTCCCTCCACACGGAGCTGAAGAAACTCCAAGCAGCTGTGTGGACAACAGGCTAATTTGCGTTATTTTGAGCAGGGACATGATCAGGAAAACCACTTATAGGTTTAGATGAATAAATGGCAGAATCTAGCTTATTGCTTTGGATGAAGAGTCAGGGCAGCTTTGAAGATTTCTGGACATCTCACTTTAAATTCTCAATGCTTAAGGCAGTGCTGGAAAAATATAATCTGTGTAGGCAATTAGGTTTTGCTGTTCAGATTTCTTGAAAAGACCAATTTCTCTTCCAGAAGAAAACTACAGGATAGTAGTAGGCAAATATAGAAGGATACAGTCCTTGCATTGGACATCCATATGAAAACTACTTGTCTAAGTGTTGATTGTAGAGGCAAACATTGCATTAAGCTGAATTTCATCTCAGTTTAAAATAGACAGCTCTGCTGAACCCTGCGTTTCTGCCCAATGTCTGTAAAAGCAGCCTTCAGTGAGTGTTCAGATGGAGCCTCTATGCTGTGGATCTCTGACACTAGGGAAGAAGATCTTTGTCTGATACTCAATTAAGAGAACAAGAAGGTAATTTGCTTCTTTACCATTTCCTCTTAAATGTATGACTTACCAAAACAAATTCAAGTCAAAGAGAGAAAGGAAAAAAAAAAAACATAAACAAAAGCAAAAAAATCTCCACAACAAAAAGGCTGTATTTTCAATTTTATTTTTTACTCATGCTAGTAAGGAGGAAAATAGAACAAGAGTTGCTGCCTTATATATATATACATACACATATATCTATTTATGTATACGTACATATGCATGCATCTGTCTATAGTGGCTTCCTTTCTTCATGATATGTAACCCATTGAATTTGTCTCTAAATGTGCTACAGATTTTGCATATGCAAACAAAGTGCAAACTACCTGCACACCTCGGTTTCATCTGTTCCTAACAGATAGTCAGGCAAGATAAAAGTTGCACACCTGTTTGAATAGGTAATTCTCTTCCTACTCATAGCATCTTGGCCTGCATCAGGAACAGTGTGGTGATCAGGACTAGGTCAGTGATCGTCCCCCTGTACTCGGCACTGGTGAGGCCCAACCTCGAGTGCTGTGTCCAGTTTTGGGCCCCTCACTACAAGAAAGACATTGAGGTGCTGGAGCAGGTCCAGCAAGGGCAACGAAGCTGGTGAGGGGTCTGGAGCACAAGTCTTATGAGGAGCAGCTGAGGGAGCTGGGGTTGTTCAGCCTGGAGAAAAGGAGGCTGAGGGGAGACCTTCTCGCTCTCTACAGCTACCTGAAAGGGGGGTGTAGAGAGGTGGGGGTTGGTCTCTTCTCCCAAGTAACAGGAAATAGGACAAAAGGAAACGGCCTCAAGTTGCACCAGGGGAAGTTTAGACTGGATCTTAGGAAAAATTTCTTCACTGAAAGGGTTGTCAAGCATTGGAGCAGGCTTCCCAGGGAAGTGGTGGAGACACCATCCCTGGAGGTATTTAAAAGACGTGTCGGTGTGGTACTGAGGGACTTGGCTTAGTGGTGGATTTGCCAGTGTTAAGTTAATGATTGGATTCGATGATCTTAGGGGTCTTTTCCAACCTAAAAGTTTCTATGATTTTATGATTTGCATTATTAATGTTTGTGGATATAAAGTCTGTTTTCTGTATGCATGCTTAAATGAAGGTACTAATAATGTATTTTCATGTTCATATTAACATCAAATGCAGTGACTAGGTTCGGGTGTTTGGAAGACTAAATGTTGGTAAATACTAAAAAGACTAAAAAGAAGTTGAACAAAAATTAATAATCATTCGGCTGCCCAGCATTTCTTTATTAGGAGTTATATACATAGCAAGAGAGAAAATGCATATATTTAATCTTTTTCTGAGTGAATGTAAAAACAGTGATATTTCTAAAACATAGTTATTAGCATGAAAGTTCTGCCCCACCTTTGCTATAAATATATATATATACACGCACACACTCGCTTTCACTAGTACCAGATGGTAATTTCAGTTTTGTATCCAATTAAATATTCTTATATGGCAGTCAAAGTTGAATAAACAGATATTTAATAAAAAACCCACAAACCAACAGCCACCTTTATAACCACTTCAGTGCTGGGGAGCTAATAAAGGAAAAACAGTATTTTAAGTTATGCAGACAGCTCAGGTGTACTCAGTGATGACTTTCAAGAGACAAAATATTGGTATAATAGATACTGCCCAATCCCTTAAACTAATTTATTCCCTGTGAGTTCAAGCCTCATACTAAATATACTCCCAACAGAGTGAAGCATTTTTATGTACAGAAAGCAGCAGGCGAACTACTATCAACATTTTGTTATGAAATAGAATTGCTGCAAATTTTTTCTCATTCGACATGAAATTATCTGCTTTATTATTCATATGTGTTATATTTCTTTTGATGCTGCTGGTATCAGAGTCAGCATTCGTTTTTACAATTAGGGTACCTGCCTGTAGGATCGTTTTCTTATTATTTCTGAAAAAAATTGCGGTCTTAGCCCTCATCTACTTCTTTGTTGTTTCCAAAGCAGTTGTTTTAAGCTAAAACAAGGAAATCCCAAATCTTTTAATCAGTAATGATGTATAGTCACCATATTGGAAGGGCAGGGAATGTTTTGTTTCTGACCTTGGCCACCAGCGAAGCCTCACTCACTCCTGCAGTGGGATGGGGCAGATAATCAGAAGGGCAAAAGTGAGATCAAGTTCATGGGTCAAGATAAAGACCCAGTGAAAGAAATAAGGAAGGGGAAAAACCCAACCAAACAAAAAACCCTATCCCAAACCCAAAACAAGTGTTGCAAAGGCAATCACTCACCGCCTCCCACCAGCAGAGCAATGATGCACAGCCAGTCTCCAACCGACGTCTACTTTGGGAAAAATCGCTTCCTAGTTTTATTGCTGAGCATGACATTGTATGGCATGGAATATCCTTGGGTCAGTTGTCCTGTCTGGGCCCCCTCCCAATTTTTTGCCCAGCCCATGCTACTCATTGGTGGGGGCAGAATGAGAAACAGAGAATGTCTTGATGTGTCCAGCAACAGCAAAAACAATGGTGTGTTATCAACACTGTTTTGGTCACAAATCTAAAACACAGCACCATATGGATTGCTATGAAGAAAATTAACTCCATGCCAACCAGACCCAGTCCGGTTTCTTTAGAACGGCAGAAAGCACCTCAAGATGTTTAGAAGTATTTTAGGACTTCTAAGACTTAAGAACAGATTACCACAGGAAAAGTGGGACTTTGACAAATATCTATGCTTGGAAACACACAGGAATAAGATATGCATGTCTGTATGGATATTTGTATAAAAAATAACTACTTGTCTTAGGAAGATGGAAAGTAAGTCTGAAGCCCATGAAAATATGTCTCTAAGAAGTATAGTATGAAGGCTACAAAAAGTAAACTCTCAAAATGCCTTTGTTGTGAGCACTGTGGATGGAAACATGATGCAAATCTTTTCAGAAGAACAACGCATGGCCAACTTTAAAGCTCTCTAATGCAGTTAGCAGTCTGGGGACCCACAGAAACCAAGAAAGACGTTTCCCCAAAACTCTATAGAAGTAAGGCGGCATCCCACTTCACATCAGAGGGGACTTGCTAGAGGTTGATAAAGCGCACTTTACCAACCATATTCTCTAAAATGCTTACAATTTCTGGCCGCCTAGTGAGATTTTAGCACTCACAGAGAGTTAGCACTCATAGAGAAATTACTGAAAAACAAATTTTGGTAACACCAGAGAGTTCATCTTGAACTCCAAAAATTGTCCAGAATTGTTCTTCTCATATAAAGTAAACTTGTATTTCTTAGTCAGTACTAGATGTCTTTTCACAAGGCTTGTGTCTCCTTCCACTTTTCTTGGAAGAGCATATACAAATAGATTGAATACTCTGCAGATAGTACTTGCTGTCCAGTATTAATGGTCACAGTTGTTGAAGAAACAGAAATGTCTGAGCTCTTCAGAACCTCACTGATGTTTGAAAGTCCTGAAAGTTTCTTAGCATATCTCAGTTTTTCCTTTCTGATTTTTGAAACTGGAGAGACTGCTTTTTTATTCTTTAGAGAAAAAAATGTGATCATGTCAAACCCTCATGTTCTTATTCCATTCTGCTTTAGTCCTTCATCTGAGGCAAAACTACTACCTTCAGACTGATCAAAACATAGTCTCTCAACTTAATTAGTTCTGTCTGAGGAAAGGCTGTGTAATAAAGACACAGTTTGATAAGAAACTTTTATATTGTTTGGAAAGTTATATGTGAAACAATAATACACTCAATTTTGCTGAAAGAGTGATTGTTTCAAGACTTTCCCCCACTGCATATAACAAACTAATTCTTCAGTAGTTCTGTACAGATACTGACTAGTTTGTGGTGGTTTGGTGGAGTTGAGCAAATCACTCTTTCTTCTGCCATAATCTTTTACTTTTTCCTATCAATATCTAAACCAGAGATCTTGGGAAGAATTCTGCATATGTGCCAGTATCTCACTCATCCTCCTTTGAAGAGCAGTGTCCCACCAGAAAAAACTCCATGGGATTTTTCAGATCTCTAGCAAAGTTCCATAAAAATGACCTATTCAAGGCTTTTCATACACTGTAGGATGCACAATTTACACTCCATCTTAATTTTAATTTTTTAATATTTTTTTCTTCTAAATTTCAGTAACACGTTGGGTGCTGCAGAGTACTAAGGAAGCTGCTTTGAAATGCTTGTCATATTCTAAATGAGGGAAGCTCATAAATATTTTAGTACTGGAGGTTTTTGCAAATGCTGTATTTTAGCATGCCTAGTAAATTCCAGCTCCTGCGTATTGCACTCTCCAGGGTGACACACAATATGTCAAAAATATTTCTGCCAGATTTTGCAGGTCTTAAAATATAGAGGTTCAAAATTGTTGATAGACTGAAGATCTTAGTAAAGCTAAATGAAAGGAGGGTAGTGAAAACGCATGTTTTCTTTCAGGTTCCACACATGCAGTTTCATCTTCACAGTTACGTTTTATCTAACATTTGCTAATGACCAGTTAATGTTTGTAATGTTGACTGAGGAACCCAACAAAGTGTAAGAACTCAATGTAGGTTAAACAGACTCAAATTTATCTGAATACTTAAGTCAGTTGAGAAAAACATTCTATTGATATTGTTAAGAAATCGACCCATTTTATAAGGTAAAGCTGTTTAATTATTTACTACAATCATATGGAGCAATGTAAGCTGTGTTGAAGGGGATCTGCAGTAACTGCACAGTCACAGCTCTGTATGGACAAAGTGCTGCTTGTATTGTCATGCCAAAGGCACCCCTAGCAGGATATATATAAAGGGATGAGGTTTATAACGATATGGTCTTTGATAAGAAATTTGCAACACCTGGTTTGATTGGTTGTAGACAAAAAGGGTTTTACCTGTAAATCAAGATTTATGAGGTATGCTACTAGCAAGGCAATGTTTGTAGGAGATAAAGTGCTTTTCATGAAGTCTGAAAACACATTTGGAAAAAAAATAGCCAGGTAAGCCAAGCGAGAGATTGAAAGAAAAGTTGGTGTTTCTGAACATTTTTTCTCCTTTTTTTTCCTAACTGTAGTAGTCTCATAAAGGTTATTATATCTCCTTACAAACACTGCTGTGTTGGTACCCTTAGGCCACTGTGCCATAACACCTCTCTTACTAGGATTTCTAGGAGCAGTATAATTTTCAGGCAGTGAGGGACTTTCCAGCTTATAACAAGGTTTTTAAATCCAGTATAACTGTGTTTTGAACCTAGTGGAGGGTAATTAAAATGGGCAGGGAGCTGAGGAAGCATCATAGTTTCTTACCCTTGCTTTACCCTGTGCTTCCTGGCAGTTTTCTTACTCACAGACATGTTTTTCTTACTTAAAAGCATGTAAAAATCTCTTCTGTTCATGGTACCAATGCACATTAATCTGGAAGAGATCCCCTCACTGCCACCCAATCATAAAATTCACCGTTGGTCAATGTATACTATGTTCAGGACAGTGCACTAATGCCTCTGCAATGCAAGTATAAATTTTTAACTCTAAATTTGTGACATGATTATTCTGTACTGCCTTAAAGATCCCTGCAAAGGTACTAGAAACATTATTTGGTATTTTGGTCCAGTCTTTAGCTAGAAAATTTCAGTTCATAACTTAAATCCTCACCCATCTGGGAAATCACTTTCAAAAATCTAATAAAATCATCTTATTAAGGAGGAATAATAGCATAAATTATTTCTTAGGAGGTAGAGCAGAAATATTCCTCTTGCTGTCTTTTTAACAGATCTTGGCATCTATTTGAAATTCAGCATTGGTTTTGGTAGAAAAAAACGTAGAACTTATCAAACATGCTTGGTAAATATTTAAAGTATGGGTTTACAGCTTATCACTTAGACATCACAGTTAAGGAACTCAAAGTATAATCACTAAAACACAGTTTTTTTAAAAGTTCATTTATGCTGTGTGCAACATCCAATGTATATAAAAGGTTTTCTTGAAACTGTACATTTATAATTCTTCTGAATTCTTAAGAAAACCAAAACCATAGCTAATCAATTCTGGTTTGGCCCCTTCCATTGTTGTTCCTTGAGTTTTCTACTCTGGTCCCTCAGTTAAGCATCTCGGTAGTAGTATAGAAAACTGACTTTTCACTCCATGGTGAACAGTTGTACTCCTGCAATAGTTCATAGGAGTTTTCATTTATTTAACCTTGAAAGACAACTTTTTGATATGCAGAGTGGGAAATAAATAAAAATTCACAAGAATATCCCTAAATTGTATCCTAATTGCGTCATACCCAATAAAGATTATGGAATTCTAAGCAAAGGCATTATCACTTTATCTAGTACATCCCTGTCACAGTTCTGACATAGGTTCCTCTTAGCTCTTTCATCCGTTTCCCTTATTGGGTGTTTTACGTGTATTGGTTCAGCAACCCATTTTGTATTATTGTGATTTTCTTTGTTGCTCTACTATGAAGATCTATTTGATGTAAAAGTTGAATAGGCCTTATATTTTTAAGTGCTGCATATACACGGCAGGCATACGTGATCAGAGACTCAAAGAATCTTTATCATGCGGGTTAGTTTTCAATTAATGACCACTGGAGTGTTTATTTTAGTGTGACAGTTTTGATTTTAACTTTGTTCTTTTATTCAAGGAAGCAGTCTTCTGTTCTGCTTCTAGTGCTGGTTAATAGAAGAAAAAATATTTTAAACGTTTGAAGGAAACATTTTTCATAGGGAAAGAAAATGTTAGGAAGATAGAAAATAACTGGTAAGAATTTATTATTTTAGGTAATGTTTTTTATAGGGGAAATTTATAAATAGATAATTTTTTACTTTGAATATTTAAAACTTCTTTTTACAAATATTTAAAACTATCATGTACAATAATAAACATAAATTAAATAAATGCAGTTAACACAGCAGAAAAAACATATTTTATCTTATTAATCAACACATTGTAATGGCCTCAAAGTTTTGGGGTCCACGAATTAAAACTTTGGACGATTTCCCTCAACATTCCCATTGAGTGAAATCTTCCAAAGCTTTCATCTGTAGGATTTTTAGTTTATATTTCAACACTTCCATTTGGAAGGGATACCACGATGCTGAATTAACTCAATCATGCTATTTCCTCAGCGTGTGGATTATTACAACTACAGCAGCAAGCTGGAGCAGAGACTAATTTTCACTTGTAACCAAAGCAGGAGGCACTTGGTAGAGCCTCTCTGGGTATGGCTCTTGGTTACGGTATGATTTGGAAATGTCAGGATGTTGGCTCTGGCCAGCACGGGACTATCTACAAACCAGTGACAGGAAAAGCTGAGCCTGATGAGGTCTCGTTCACGTGAGAGAGGCTCGGGATGCCAGTCGTTGCATTCTGCAGTTGTTTCTGCTGTTGCCTTGATGGTGAAGTACACAGACCAGCTTAACGGCACACAGTCAGACTTCCCTCGGCTCTTCAAAACCTTTCAGTACTTTCTACAACAACAAGGTTTAGGGAGCTAGGCAATTTGAATATATGTGATGCGGGCAAAGGAAATTTAATAGTTTATTTGAATATTTTCCCGGGGGAAAAAAACAAATAAATGTCTAATTTCTGTCTGAGAATTGTTTGGACCTGACTTTTAAAAAGTTCTTTTATAAAACAAAACAAATCTTATAAATTCAAGCCTCTACTGTCAAAAACTCAGCAAAGCTATCACTTGAGGAAAAATTGCTCGAGTGCCTACATTGTTGCAGAAAGGTTTGGAGTGCATTGCAAGGTACCTTCTTCTGCAGACAACAATACGATCCATGAACCGAAGCTCTGCTGCTCTGGGATTCCTTTACACATCACTGCCTCGTCAGTCAATTTGTAGGCATTTTAAAAAGCTTTTCCCCAGCTGCTAAAGTTTCAAGGGGCATCAGATACTGTTAGCAATATTTGATGACCTGGGTTAGCACTACTTGAATGTTCAGAACATTTCTAGACCAAAGAATGACATTTCTGTGGATGGGATCCACGTCTGTAAGAGTCAGTCATTTCCCACAGGCCAGGGAGCAGCTGTGAGACTGTAATAACTCTCAGTCACCGTTGAATGGGCCTGAATTTTACCCAGATGTGAAAAGGTTTTTACTTTTCATTTGAAAACTTCTGAGTGTGTTTTTTTCACAGCCTCTTAGTATCTATTTTCATTACTGGTTGCTTAATTCCCCTCTTGTTTCTGTTAATTGAAACTGGTCACAACTGGAATATAAACATCTGTACTGTGAGAATCCTGGTAACTGCAAAGAACAACAAAAAGTATCGCAAAGCAGGAAATACTGGGGCAAGAAAATTGAGCTTTCTTTGGTTTCCAACTCTTACTGAAAAGGCTTAATAATATAAAACAGAACAATTCTGTGGTATATTTCTTTTCTGTTCCAACAGTACATATTATTTTGAATGGATACTATGAAAAGTAGTTA
>VYZM01006121.1:0-18609 GCA_013398915.1 Dromas ardeola
TGTATCTAATACTTACAGCTCTCATAAAATAGAGCCATCAGGTAGCCTTGGACTCATAAGACTGTAATAAAATATATATAGGTGTGTTTCAACTCGTTAGAGCTGTTTGCAGAACTCCACCAGCTCAGCCAGTTATAAAGTCATTTTTTTAAGTGCCTTCTCCATGTCAGAAATTTTTTGTAGCTAGGGGAAAAATTACATAAAACAGTGTTTTCTTGGGCTGATAAAATACTATTTGTAAGTAGACCAAAAATGGAGACATTAAACCCATACAGAGCTGGGGAGAGCAGTACTCCCACGCAGTTTGCTCTTACCAAACCATCCCCCCTCAGAAGAGGCCAAAAATGAAAGCGTCAGTGGGGTCCTGGGTTTTGAAACACTGCCGGGTGGGAGGTGCAGAGCCTGTTCTTTACACATAAATTAAACCACCATGAAAACTGAGCCTGGCTGTAAACATCTTTACTATTCTCTGTACTCCAAGAGTTTTAACATGTATATTTAATGGAGCACTCTGTCACTTTGTTGCTAGGTGATTGACAACAACCAAAAGACACGGTACATTAAGGTTTTTTCACTTATTTTTAAATAATTCCTGGAGGAACCAGGCTGTACTTTAACGGCGTAGTCACTGCTTTGATTGCCTTAGAGCTGTTTTAAGAAGAGCAAATAAAAGAAGGCCACAAAAGTTCATCATGACTCTAATGAATTTGCATACGACTGATAATGGACTGAAGAAACGTTTCTCTTAAAACCAGCTGTGCGGTCCCTGACCTCTTGGTCCTGCTTCCCGAGAGGACCTCGTGCAGGCAGTGCTTTCCACAGGCATGCCTGGGAGCAGAGAGCCTGACTCCAGCCAGACTGGAGTGTAACCCTGGATACTGAAATCACAGATTTAATAAAGACACTGGTTTCGTAACACATTGCCATTTCCCTCACAATATATCTCAACCAACCCCTTGGTGATCTGCAGGTAGTAATTACTTGTGTCTCTCCCTCCCACCAGAGATAATGACTTACCATATCTGTTGCTAGCACCCCTTTATACTCTGGTAGTGCCAGTCACCATTCTGTTTCAAGTGCTCTAATTATCATGGTTGCATTAACTCAGAATAATTATTCATGTCCTGCATTTAGCTCGAAATTACTCCTGGTTCGTACGTGAAGTAGCAAGGTTTCTAGTAACCTTAGCTGTTAAAAGCTGGTTAATTTCCTTTTTTGATCTCTTCAGGTTTAGTTGTTTCAACATACATGGACTTGTGGAATTATTGTACTATTTTGCTCATTTATGTCCTTTTTCATAAGGAGCAGTTGTCCTATGCTACGTGCAATGAATAAGAAAATATTATTGTTAGGGAAAAGTCATCTGTGAATTTTTGCAATTCTAACTACATTTTACAATGGACCTTAGTACGTGCATTTTATAAAAACTGAAAGCTCTCATAAAAAAAAAAAAAGAAAAAAAAAGATGCTATCCGTACACTGTGTCAACACATTTGTTTCGCCAGTCCCTTCTGTTCTTGGCTGTGAAGTGGTGTTTGGAACCCATGCTGTGTTTTCAGACATGCTGCGTATGCGTTCCAGCCTCCTTGGTTTTACTGTCAGTAACTGTGTCTTCCTGAGAGCAGCTTTGCTATGCTGCTGTTTCCTGCCTGTAATCAGAGATTTTAGCAGACGTAGAAGTTGGTCTGTTTGGTTTCTTCTTCATAATGGTAGTTTGAAACTTCTAATGCTTCTCGCTTGGATTTTTAGCATTTATGTGTTTTTTTTAAGGTTAACTTTGGAGCAAGACAAACGTGTCAAGTAGCTGAAGTCACCATGGCAGTACAAACCGCACTTTGAGAAACACTTAACAATTTAACAATTGACAAATAATTCTGTAAGGTAATTAGTATTTAGTGAAATTCTGATGATACAAAGATGGGCATGGATGTTATCAGTAATTAATAAATTCAGTTCTATGAATAATGCTAGGTTTGCTCATCACAAACACTGTATCATCACTCTAACTCCAAGTAACAATGCACCTTTAAACAATTTATTATTTTGCTTTTTTGTCATCGTGAAGGAATATGCAAATGTATACATAGTTTGAAATTCTGATTTTATTAACAAGCATTGTTATGTAGACTGGAATTAATTAAACACTACATCAACTTTGTGCGCACCCTGTGTCTTGAAACTGCTGGTTCCTCCTTTGACTCTTATAATATGAAGAAGTGGCATTCAAATATACATGAAGAGTCCCGTTAATCTCAGATGGTGATCTCCAATTTAGACTGCCTGTCAAAACCCATTCTGGTTCATGTTCAGTGATCTGGGAGCTCCTTTGGGTGTATGAGGCAAGAGGAAGGAGCTGGTGAGAAGGAGGTTGTGCTCTTCCAACAAATGAAGCTGGAGTTTTAGGTTTTTCAGACACAGATCTATCGTCTGCAGGAACTTAGGTGCCTCTGCTATGGTCCTGCCACAGGTTCGTGATGTATGGAACGCAGAAAATACATTGCTTAAACTTTTGAGATCCATGTGGTGAAAACCACCACAAAAGCATTCTAAGCTGTTGATCTTTCAGATGAGCATAAGTCTCAATGCTACATTCTGTGTAGCCACTTGTTTACATTCAAATGAAGGTGGAAAACATTTTTCTTGTCCAGAAAAGTTCTTTATGTCTTGTGCAATTAGAATATCAATATTGTTTTCATGATACTCTTTATGGACAGATAATGAAAATGTTACGATAAAACCAAAATTACAGGCACATTACTACCCATCGTTACCCACCAAAAACCTGTTACGTGAAGGCAATGTCCTACAATCCAAAATGAGGGAAAAGCCAGAAACCCCAGGTAGCCTGTCTAATTAGCACAGCAAGTGGTTAAGCACAGTAGAACTGGTCAGCAGTAAAAATCATTAATATAGATGGAGTGTTTTAGTAATATTATTTAGCTACAAGGATAATTGACGTTTTAAAGGGTCATCAAATCTTGTGTTTCTCTGTGTACTCTATTATGAGTGTAATTGCTTTCATTGATTGCTAGTACTGTTACAAAATAAGTGGAGTGATGCTAATCAACCATTTCAGAGAACCAGAAGAATAGGTCCTGATAATAAGTTCATTGAAAGTTTTTCCTTAATTAAAAATCCAGCCAGACAGGAAGGAGAATGAAACCATTAGCAGTGCTGTAGAGTGCTTCTTACAGATTTGTAGGTGAATATTAACCCCATTCTGGCAACACAGTCAGATGGAACGCTTTCCCTGGAAAACTCAAACATCAGTATCTTTCACCAGTACTTCTATATGTGATTATGCTAAATTTCATTTTCATTCAAACACAGCAAGAAAAAAAGGGGCTGCAGATGCATACTTGAAGTAATTAAACCCACAATATTAGTTATTTTTCTAGGCTACAGTTACTACTGTTTAAAAGTTATTTTGCATCCTAAATTTTCTGCAATATTTGTTTTCAGATGATCGTAAAAAGGAGTGGTGTCCAGGTTTTTTTGGAGGAATTTTTTAAAATGCTCTGGCATGGAAATTCTGGTTTTGATTTGGTACTAGTACCTTCCTTGGACAGTACTTACCCAGTACTTTTCTTCCTGCTGGTATTGTTTATGTAGCCTCCATTTTCGTAACTTTTAAGCTCATCAGAATAATGGACAAATTTGGCACACAGAAGCTACCTAACTTGCTCATGGCCACATAACAGATGAGTAGAGCAGCTTCTTAAACTAAGTTCCCAAAGTCCTACTGTACTGTGCAAACAACTGGGAGTTTGTTTCCTCTTTCCATTTTCTCAGGAGACCCACAGTCAAAAGATACCCAAACCAGAACTGTGTAAGAATTCCAGTCTTTTATAAGTCTGAGGGTATGTAATAACTTATATGAAATGGGGTCTAGAACATCCGAAAATATCAGGAATGCTTGGACTGGAATTTCTTTCTAATAATTAAAAAACAGACTTTGGTTCCAGTGCTGTGTTTCTTCATTCATTATTCTGATCTTCTTTGTTGCATTAATAATACTCTCTGAAATATTTAAAATATTTCCCCAATACGTTGGTGACAGTCCCCTGCATGAATATCTCTTTAATGTCATGCGCAGACATCTGTCACAGAAGAATTAATTTAAAAAAGAATCTTGGGCAGCAGAATGAGTGAAATCTGAGGGAAAGTGTTATAAATCATTAATAACGTGAATACATTAAATCTCCTCTAAGAGCTAAAAGGGAAATTCCTTGTTAGGCATGAATGTAGTGTTTATTTAGCAAAGGCAAAGATGATAACTACATTGTTGGAAAGACTAATTTGTTAACAATTCTAGAGTAATTTAAATGATAGACCAATTTGCAAAAATCTACATGTATTAGTCAAGATGACTGTTTTGTCTTCATGCTAAAGTGCCCCAGGATTTCTTCCTGATGAATGTAAAATCGGTGGATTCTCCTCTCTCAAGTGGTATCATAGGTGCCATGTGTAGGTGATAATGACAGCTTGTTCCATTTTATCAGTGCCTCACTGAAGCAGCCATTGATTATTATTTTCTTCTTCCATTTTACAACTGAACCCAGAATGTTAAAATGGTGCACTGAGTTGTGCATGTTATGTAAATTTTACCTGGAAAATTCAACATTTCTCACTGTTTCCCAGACTTTAGTGAACAGTAGTAGTGCACTGCCATCATCCACATTCACACGAGGAAAATAAAATTTAGATAATCTGATCAAACAGGAACTGGCACATTGATGAGCTCAGAAAAATTCCCTGTTAGATCTCGGTAAAAATTGAGCATCCTCAGCTGACGTGCTTTATGAGTCAGAGGGAAGATTTTCACTTTTATAGTGTCTTTTATAAACTCTGTGGCATTTCTGATTTGTCTTCTTAGGCATCTGGTTTTGTCTATTTAGGATTCAGTGCCTGTATGAGAGAAATCTGCTGATAACCAGTCTATAATTTTATTGCACTAAACTGAGCGAGGTAGTAACTGCACTGGAGAATGAGTAATCTTGCCCTGAAAACAAACAAACATGCAACCTTATGCTTTTCCAAATATACTCTTTTAATAATAGCATTTATTTCTGTTGCAGAATTGTGAATGTCTTACTAAAGCAGTCAGATCCCATGGTGTGTTAATCTCCAGAGTGGGACTGGGTTTTCTCTTCCATTTTATCTCCTAGCATGGAGAACTTGAGAGATGCCCCTGTTATTCCTGAGTGAGCACTGCAAATCATGTGATGTGGTGCTTTGCCTGTCCCAAGGAAGCTATCCCAATAAGCTCTGAAGGTATCTTACCAACATTTAACACTGACCTTTTGAAGTGATATTTATTCTTTCTGATAAGGAGAAAATCATGCACTTTTTTGACATACTGAGGTGTTCCCAGAGCAAAATCTAGGTTGGTAATTCTCAGACTTATGAAGCTGCAAGTAACCTTTTGAATAATTACTTTTCCCACTGATGTATCTTGATAGAAGATTTCTCTCATTATGGTAAAAGCCAAGGATTAACAAATACGTTGATGACTTTAAAGTCATTGAAAGTTCATGGCTTCCAAAGGTCTGTAGTGAGCCAGCACTTTAAATTAAGAAGGAGAGAGAAATCCAAATTTGGACCAAATTAGGAAAACTCCAAAAATAAACTAGATGAGGATATAGCAATGTGAGCTGTCATGAGATGGTGTTTAGTTGCCGGGTGCAGCCACATTATATTGGTTCTATCTGTACAGTGATATTCTTCTAACATGAGAAGTATTAATATTCCCTGACTCCACTAACATCCATTTAATTGACTTATGTATTGAGCAAATAGAAACAATCAAGTTAAAACTGTTGTGTGGCTTTGTGGTAACAATATCTGTGCTATTATCATCCTCTGTTTTGCTTTAATGACATTTACTAAAGGCACTACAGTTCCCATTGCTAACCATATCGGAGGATAGAGAAACAGTTATATTTTGCCATCTTTGATTCAAAGGGATGTATAGAACATTACTTTCATGTTAACTGTTAAATTACTTGAATCATCATTGCTTGAAAGAGAAGGTGCTTATCTGAACAACTGAGAAACCATGAAAATGATATGCTCTGTTTTAGTGCCCTTTCCCTTCATATTTGAAATAGTTCCATTAGGGTATTGTGTTTTTCATCTGAAGTATTACTGAACCCACACCCTGGCTGGTCATGATGAACATTTCTCTACTGGACAAGGTCAGATTTGTTCTACTGTGTGTCACGGACCAGGTAGTATGATGAAAATATACCTGTCTGAGCTCCTAACAACTGAGTGAAAATCTTCTGCTTTTGGTTTTTGAGAATGGGTATGATTCATCATTGCTGTGAAAATCCAAGCAACCATGAAGAAGACCTTAAAGTCTTTAGATGATATACATATTTCTATTGCAGTATTATGCATGCATTTCTACTCTCTAGAAAACTTTTGTGTAATAGATCTTCTGTATTCAATGCAGGATTTTTTTAAAACGTCAGGACATATGAAATGATGGTCTTTATGAATGAATCATTTCCAAATGCCAAGAGATATTTCCAGTGTCTCTGCACTAGTTTGGTGAAAAATTTGGAAGCCATTAGAAGTGTTTTTTTGACGTATTGATCTGGATTATGAATCAAATTTTTAGTGACTCTTTTTCAGCATGTTATTAATGTGTTTCCATTCTTTATAGGAGAAAAATCATAGAATCATAGAATTATTTAGGTTGGAAAAGATCTTTAAGATCACCGAGTCCAACTGTAAAACTAACACTGCCAAGTCCACCACTAACCCACGTCCCTGAGAGCCACATCTACATGTCTTTTAAATTCCTCCAGGGATGGTGAATCGACCACTTCCCTGCACAGCCTGTACCAGTGCTTGACAACCCTTCCAGTGAAGAAATTTTTCCTAATATCCAATCTAAACCTCCCTTGGCACAAGTTGAGGCTGTTTCTTCTCATCCTGTTGCTTGCTACTTGGGAGAAGAGACCAACCCCCACTTCTCTACAACCTCCTTTCAGGCAGTTGTAGAGAGCGACAAGGTCTTTCCTCAGCCTCCTTTTCTCCGGGCTAAACAACCCCAGCTCCTTCAGCTGGTCCTCATAAGACCTGTGCTCTAGACCCTTCGCCAGCTTCATTGCCTTTCTTTGGATGCACTCCAGCACCTCAGTGTCTTTCTTGTAGTGACGGGGTCAAAACTGAGCACAGTATTCAAGATGTGGCCTCACCAGTGCTGAGTACAGGGTGATGATCACTTCCTTAGTCCTGCTGGCCACACTATTCCTAATACAAGTGTATGGGCAAGATACAAGCGTATCATCTTACTGACAGTGATAAAATTAATTAATGTTTTTAAATAATATTGCAAGTCAGAAGTTCCCAAGTTTGTAAGCCAACAAAGACAAAGTAACTCTCTTTCTCCTTAGCAATCTTTCTTTCCTTCTTATTATATTTTCTGGATTGGAAAAGTTTAATTGAAATAATCTCAGAGTTGATTTTTAAAAAAATGTTTGTTACACACACCCATACAATCTCAACATTGAAGTGAAATTCTGTGAACTGAGTGAGAGGCAAAATAACCCCTCAGTGCTATGTGGCAATGAAGCCTAATATCTAACAGCAATTGCTAGCAGTTTGTGGCGGCCTTCCCTTACCAATGCACTCATTTCAGGATCTAGTGCAAACCTCTTGAGTTTCAAGATTCTTGTTCAACTTGGCTCTGTGCATGCAGAATTTATTTGTGCCTACCCTCTTTTGCTTACCTGGCACTGTCCTCCTTATCTGCCTTTTCTGCAAATCTCCACATGGTAGCTGGGTATGTACAACTAGTGTTTTGAATAGGTTTCATGTATTGAGTACTCTGGTTCTTTAGTATATATCTGAAGATGCATCTCCTCTGCTTGAAAAGTACATTTCCCTCTCATGCTGATTTCTGCAGTCACAACACACTGCCAGGGAATTTGGTTGTTTATATTTACTTCAAAGATGACTCAGATGACAAAGATGAATTATTTCAGGCTTGCTTAACTCACTTGATAGGAGGAAACTGTAGAATTTGAGTTAGGGAATTTGTAGAAAACCTCGTTGAAATTTTAATGCTATTTGATACTGGGAGGGAGACTTAGGTTGGTGCTGGTTGCCCCAGATCTCCTTATGTCTTTTAATATCTTTCATTCAGAGAAAACTTTTCTTCTCTGTTTTCTGTTTGAACTACTAGGCTTGCAGGAAGAAGAGATTCAGTTTCATCAAGTGAAGCTCTGCAGTTGTTCCTGCAGCCGCAGAGCTGCCTGGCAGAGGGACTTCCAAGGACTTCAAAGTAGCACATGGAGGCTTGTGGGAAGCAGAGTTCAGAGTGGGCCATGCAACTTGTATTGACTTCTGTACTTCTGCAAAATATGCTTTTCAGCGTACTTTGTACCACAGCATCTCGGTTACAGGTGTCTTTGTGATGAACTGTGGTTGCTATACTCGCTCCAGTTCTGAAAACACAACAAAGCTTTTCTGTGTGGAGATATGAGATTTACATGCATTTGCTCCATGGTTTGGCTCTGCTCTTCTTCTTGACTCTGGAAAATGCTGTTTCAGCATTACTGCCTGTGAACCCAAGATACTACCCATGTATCTGTGAATTAACACGAGTCTTTAACCCAATAACTGTGCTAAGCTTTCTACTTGCTACTTGGAGGACAGAATGGTCAACATGGCATCTGACAGCCAGGTATTTTTTCCCTGGAAATGGGATGAATGGGTTGTTTTTCATGATGCTAATTTTGTTTTTTTTTGTTATATTGTCTTAACTGTCCAATTTTGTTGTTAATGATTTCCTTCACATGAACTATTAAGGAGGAAGCCTTTGGTAGGGCCATTCTACTGCCCTACCTGCGTTCTGCTGACTAGATGAATGTAAAGGTCTCTTCTGTTTTTTTGATCTTTAAGCAATGGTGATGAATATGTTACTTCTTAAAGAGCAGTAGGTGTAAAACATTCCAGCAGCACTGCTGCTCAGGTAAGTTGTACAAACCTTGAGCAGTGTCAAGAAGAGAAGTGGTTAACTATGGCATCGCACTTGGGGAGATGTTGATATAATTGTCCAAACATCTGGGGCATACCCAACAGACATGATGACTAGCTCAGCATTGGTCACATTGTGAACATCGCCCCTTGAATATTACTCGGATTAATGCAGTTCAGTGACAAGTATGTTGGCAATTTGTTTCCTCTAGATTAAAGAAATGATAGCACATTGAGTTCAATGTAATTCTAGGTTGGAGGTACTTAATAAGAACAAATAGCATGTATTATTGTTGCTTTGTTGTAAACCTAGACGATGTCTTTTGATTTAGAAACACTTATAAATATTTCATACAGCAGTGGCAATAATACACAGTGTATTTTCCTGTTGTTAATTGAGATGCATTATCAGCAAACTGAGCTACGCTATACTTGCTCAGATAGCCAAAGAGCGAACTGACAGTCTAAGTAACATGTTAATTTATGGGCAGACTGCTGCCCTAACAGTAAACACTGATCGAAAAACTCAGTCGCTTTCAGCTTAGTGAAGCAAAGTAGAGAGCTGGCAGCTGAAGCTAGTGCCACCCCCATCTCCTTGTCAGGACTTCCAGCTCCTCTCCGCTTGTTTGTCCTGGATCTGTTTGCAACATATATCTGTCTGATCCCACCTTGCTTCCAGGTTAGTCCAGCTAAACCTCATGACTAAGTACAAGTTATAGCATTAGGTCTTTTCCATGTGCCTCCTGTTGCTTTTGGACTCGGGCTTGTGGTGCAGAGACATCTGAACATCCCTGCATACAGCAACAGCTACCCATGCCCAGGGATTGTGTGAAACCCAACAGAACCCAGAATGAACAAAATTAATGGCATCTCTTGTTCCATGCTGGAATTTTTGATATGATTGTTTACTTTCTCTTTCTGTCCTCCAGACTGGTTTTCTCAAAAAATGTTCCTTTTGGTTTATTTGGGGGCAGGATTTGTGGGTACTTCAGAGCATAGACCTTTGCTCCTGAAGTCAAACGAACATGAAGATTGTTTAGAATAACTCATGAAAATTCAAGTCTTATGATTTAGCTGCATTTATTTGAGTAGTCCTGTGTGACTGTTTACCTCATGAAACTAAGTAATAGCATTATGTAACAGTTTTGTCAATGGTATGTGTAGAACAATATAAATAGTTTCTCAGAAAGGAAGTGAGAAGAATTAAGTCATTTATCCAGCATATTTGACTGAGTTAAAATTAAACGCATTTGTGCAGGGATTGTAATTTATTATATATCTATCCCTCGCCTACCACAATGAGCTTGTACTTTTTGACAGTATAAGTTTTAAACAGCAGTTAAAGACAGATTCTTGATTATAAAGAGTCTGTAAAAGCATGTAGATTGGTGCATACATTTTGCTGCTCTGGCTGTCAGAAATACTTAAGAATTACCCAGACTATGGTAATTGTTTACAAAACAAAGCACATGTTAAGGAATTTAAGGTTTCAAAAACACTTTAAAAAGGAATTTGATTGATATACAGGATAAACTACTATTTAAGTGATGCTGGGTAGTGTGAATTGCTCAACAACAACTTAAATGCTTGGGAAAAAAATTCAGCTGGGAACCTTTAAATTTCTTAAATATTTAGTTCTTACAATGGGATAGGCAGTTTTTATACTTGTGCTTTTCTCTAGTTTTTGTTTTGGTTTGGTTTCATTTGTTCGTTTTTTCTTTTTTTTTTTTAAATGAGTAGTACCTCAGTAGTCAATGCCTTACATACAATGTGAAAGACTCAATGTCCAGTGACAGGAAAAACGTGCAGGTACTCTAACCTATCAGTGGAGGAAAGTCTGCCTACAGCCTGCATGGCCCACATTTCACTTTGTTCACAGCAGAGAGGTGTTGATGCTGCTTCAGTTCCGTGCCAAATCCTGCTCGTTTTGTCCAGCCAGCAGTGAAGCAGAACGTTTCACCGCGGAGGAGGGATCTCAGTGCAGAGCTGGATACCAGATGCTTTCCTGATCCAGCACGTTACCTTTTCTGGTATTTGGAATGACTCATCCAAGGTTAAGATAATGTAGCTTTTGCTTGGGGTTAAACACTTTTCTCTGAGCACTCTTACACAGTTATGGAGGCTTGTAGAAATCATTATGCAGTGGATGGTAACTGGGCCAGCTGCTACATTCACTGCTGTCTCCCATTGTACAGCAGCTGTGCGTGAAAGCCCATCTTATTTTTGCTGCCTTTTTGCTACTAACCCTCTAAAATACTTGTGGATGGTTAGGGTTGATCTTGTATACAAATACAGTCATCCTAAATCCCTGTCTTTCTTGTGAGTGCATTCATCCTTGCCTTTGCAAGACAACCCAGGCAATGGAAAGTGAGAAGGGTTATTTCACCACCCCTGGCATACAGCCACAGCCAGCAGGCCTCTGCTTTGCTCGTCTCCAAACTCAGCATCAGACAACAACCATGTGGCAGAAGAGGAGTTGGATATAATAGGCTACTAACCAAATATTAGCCATCCAGGTGATGCTGCTGTAAAAAGGTGACTAGGCACCCAGGATGGGTAAGCAGGGCTCTTAGGCTATACATGGCTATCTTATCTTGACCCTTGTAAGGCCTCGGTAGAGATGGTGTGTAGGTTTGTGCCGGTTGTAGGATTACTGTGATAGCTGTAACATAAAATTTGTTAACATCTCATTCCACACAGAATGAACGGTGTTTTATTGAAGAGCTTAGCGAAGTGATTATCTATTAAACAATATTTGCAGCAGGTGCATTAGTGATAAAATACTGCTTTGAGGAGAAAAAGGTGTTGGTAAATACTAATATTGACACATTACCTGAAGGCCAATACCAATGAGTACATTTGGGGCGGAAGTATTTTTTCTTGTCGGGGTTGTTTTTCTTTAACCTCTATATTCTTCTTCTTCATGTCTTCTGCTTTTCACTCTTGCCTGAACCATGTTTTTCCTCAGTTTTCTGTTACTCCTTCCAGCCTTGACAGTGCTACAATGTTGTTCCATGCGTACATCTGTTGGAACAATAGCTGGTTTATTTTTTCTGAACACACCTGGTTATCAGTTGTGAGGGAATGATCACTATTAGTACTTACCTAAGCAGGACACTCTTTAGGTCCATAATCATATTTCAGATTTTTTTTCCTTCTGTCACCACTGCAAGGATGTTTTATTGGGTGTACTTAAGCACGATGATGACACAGAATAATATCTGCACTTTCTGTTAAAATATTCTCTTTTCAGTGGTGTGTCTGTGACAGCACAAAATATTGGCATGGAAAGCTTTCTTTTAATATAGGTGCAACTGTAGATTTTCAAGGGTAAATCTGTGTTCCTTTACAAACATTGCAGAATTGTATGGATGACCCTATTATGCTTTTTCAGGTTTTTTTCCCCCCTCATGCTTTATTTATTCCAGAAAGATTACATAAAAGGAGATTTTTCTTATCTACAGTAAAATGTAGATGTAATCAATTCTGATTGAACAGCCTTTTAAGTTGGCTTTCTTCTGAATCCTGGGAAAGCCCAGTTCTTGCAGCATAATACTGTTCTCCCTGCTGATCTGAAAAATATGCAAGGTAGCTGGGTAGCTGGACTGTTACTGTGAATATTATTTCTTCGGGAGAGGAGAATACAGTGGAAGGACACAGATCATCCACTCTTAAATCTGTGTTCAGGTACAAAGAAGAAGCAAGTCCCTCTGGATTTCTCTGTGTGCAAGGGCAAGAGAGAGACCGATAATCTGAGACACAGTCATTGAAGAAAATGGTCCCCAAGCCAAGACAGAGTCAACATTTCAGTGAGGCAGAGGGGAAAAATGCCTGATGGATGTAGGGTGGTTTGAATGGGACATGGAGAGCAGGCAGTGACAGAACGCTAGTCCAAAGAGCAGTCAGTGTGCGTCTATTCCTTGGGTCACTTTCTGCTGTCCTAAAGATGGTGTTTTGTTTCTTGAAGGCAAAGACAAAGGTTATTTGGGTGAGTGAGGTGGGATGAGAGAGACTGTTTCACACCTTACATGCCCCCAGAGTACTGCTTGCAGGTCACAACCACCCCACGCTAGAAGGGGTGTGTACCTCCGTGTGCAGGTGTGCACATCTGGATCGCATTGATGGTCTGACTTCTGCTGTCTTCCACAACACATACTGTGTGTACTGTGTTTCTGTTACACAAATAAATAAATAAATATGTCACCTTGAAAGAGTGGTGAGTTAGTTTCCTTTCCTTGATCACCTCTGCAGCAGAAAAGTAGAAAGCCAGAATGCCCAAATTCCATCAATTTTACAGCATCTCAACATGTCTGGGTTACTAGTTGCTGTTTTAACTCCCTTGCAGGATGTATATACTGTATTCTGAGCTTTCAAACTCACAGGCATGTAGTGTTTCTATCCCTAACAGCGGTATCATTATTCTTACCCCATTTAGCCGAAATTTTGCATTTACTTGGACTCATGCCAGGTGAGAAGCTCATTATCGCCAGCCATCCCTGCAGTGCTTCCTGGCAAAACCTTTGAATTCTTCTAGCTTCTTTGGCTGTGGACAGCACTCAGAGCTCCTCAGGACCTTTTGACTTCCGAACCCCTTAATTAATCAGTCATTTTGCCCTTCTTCCATATCCATTATTTTTCCTAGGCAGTACTCTTTTGGTTTATGATTAATGTGAAAGCTGGGGTTTAGCTGAAAACAATTGTGAGAGAGAAAGAGAGCATGATGACAAAAACTGCTTGTGTCACAAGTGCAGTGTTTATTTTGGCTTTGTTTCCTTACTGATTATCTCTTAGATGGTGGATCTTAGAACTTTTTTTGTGTTTCATTCTTCCTTGTTACCATAGTTTACAGCCTGAAGTAGGTGACAGGATGATTACCTTCTATTTACAAAGTTTTATCTTTTTTAAAGCTGTTATATTTGATTTAAAAAAAATCAATATGTGTGTTCTGACTTGATGCTGTACTCATAATTGGGAATTGGGTTAAAACTATCAAGTTATCAAGCTGTTGATACGAAAACTGACTGTCTCCTTGTCACAGGTGAACCAAAATGTTTCCTTTAACGGTATTTAAAAAAATATAAATAGCCCAGGTAAAACTTCATGAAAGCAGAAATGAATGTTCTTGACCTTATCTGTTTTCTCCCTCCTCTGCAATCTTTGGAAAGCTGCATTAGACAAAGATTTTTGGTCTTCAGGAGACAGGAAATAATATTAATAAAAAAAAAATGGCAATAGGAGCAGCACACTTCCTGGACTGTATATTGCCTGTTCCATAAATGTCTGACTTTCTAGACAGCTGGCAAAACAGCCTGTGGTGTCTTCCAGGTCGGTTAATAGCAATCTCCTTCATTGTCAGTCTGCAACCTCATTCAGCATTTCAGACCCAATATTGTTCTTCTTTAATCTGGTGTCATGCAAGAGATCTTGGTTTTGATAGAGTGTGGTGAATCCACTCACAGGAATTTATTACTCTATTTGAAAATACTAGTGTATTTGTTTTCTCACATTCCAGAGGGCAATATAATCCTATGTCTTACGTTGCTCTCAACATCTGTTTCATATATTTTTGGAGATAGTCCTTTCTATTTTTATGGTAACTTGTAACAATTAGCATCTCATGCATGGATGCTTTTATGCCAGTAAACTGAGGGATAATATGCCTATATAAGACTATGTCAGCTGCTGTTAAAAGCTGCAGCTTGAGGTGTGAGACGTTTTTTCCAAAGCTCATTTCTGACCTTGATCTGTGATCATAGCTGAAGTGTTTAACCTCCCTGAACCTTGTGCCCCCTCAGTCGTTCAGCACTGGGCAATGTTTTGTAGCACTGAATCGTTTTCATGTAATCCTTCAGATTTAATAAATTTATTTTTTCCTTTCACTTAAAAGAATATTAATCAACGACATTTATTTACCAACCAGACAGGCTCATCTAGATTCCTGAAGAATTACAAATGCTGTAATCATTCCAGTTTCTAGGGTATTTAATGTTGTCATGAATCAGTATAAATAAGGACTTTCTTAATTATCTGTTTTTTACCTGATAAACCTTATTAGAGCCTCTCAACAGCAAAAAGGTATTTTTCATAGTGCTCTGGATTCCATTTGTGTTGAAGGTCGAGGATAATGCTGCCAGCAGAAACTCTAAATGTTTCACTAAGGTGATAAGAAGCACCTTTCTTTTTAAGATGAAGAAACCGAATGACAGAAAACCAGCATGGAGACCAACCACAGGAGGAGAGTCCACAGTGTCTCAATATACCTGTGTCACTTCTGGCCATTGCTTCTAATATTGATCTAGTCATATTTAGAGACCACCACAGGGAGAAAGAACATCTGTCCTGACTTTTCCTTGCTGCAATTCAGATGCACCATTTCATTTCTCCTCTACCAGGGATTTTTTTGAAGTATACTTCTCTAAGGTGACAGTGATTTAGTTTATATTTGTTTGGTTAAATTTCTTTTCTAGGTAAACTGAAATTATAGAAGCTGCTTGTGTTTAGTGCAATTAGAGCTGACTCTTTTTTATCAGATTTATTTTTTTGACCATACATAAAATTTCAATAATGTTGCTCCAAAAAATTCTTCAAAATAACAAACTTTTTTATCAGTGAAGCATTTTGATATTTTAATTTGAAAGTTTTTGTTTTGAAATTACTTTGAAAAGTTGCAGTAAACCCAGTTTATTTCATGTGTCTAAAGGGCATTTTCAGTATATAAAAGTGCATTTGCTTGCATACATTTTGTTATTGCCACAAGATGTCTCTGTCTTTGCATTCCTTATAAATGATCATGCTATGTTATGAAGTCACATCTGTAAGAGAAGAAATTCAGTGGAACTTAAAAAATATTGTAAAACAAAAACAATCTTCAGGTTTTAATCGTCTCACGATCAGTTTTGAGCTGTAAATCAACAGGAGGTTTATATAGTTGGTGTGTTTCTCCCTGAAATTATTGTATAACTATCTGGGAACCTCAAAGATAATCTCTCTTTAGATGTAAAAGCAGAAGGTTTTAGATTGGTTTTAGCTTGTGCTTTTATAATAGGGTTTGGTAGATATTTTGTGCAATGACAGTCTTCTGTTTAAATACACTGAAATAAAGCAATCAGAATAAGTAAACAGGAAATAAGATTGAAGGCATTAGAGATCAAAAAAGTGTCTAAAAAGCATATTAAAAAACAATGGGACAAAGAGGGGAAAACTGGTGAGGTGCACAATCAGGTTCTGAGGAGCAGTTTGGAGAAAAAGCCTGGTTGCCTTTAGTTATCCCGTAACATGAACTCTCTCTCTATCTGATAGCAAAGTCTTAAAATTAATGGCCACAGTATACATCTATTTTCTCTCTTTTTTTCTTTCCCTCTCAAACCTGCCGTTTCATGACATGCTCCTTCTCTGTCGACTGTGACGAATACTCCCTGCGGCACTGTGCTTGGAGGAATATAATAGGGAGCAAAGCAGAAGGTACAGTATCTCCCACCATCCACACTTAGGGAAGCCAACTTTGCATCCCTGCCTTTTTCAGACTGACCCTTATTCTTGTTCTGGACATTACAGAGTTACAGTTCAGCAGCTTTAGTCTCATGAGGCTCAATTTAACAATACTGTGTAACGATTTGCAAAGTTTAAGTGATCTTCTTATTGAAAGATTTCTTTAAATAGATTGAAAATGCTTCCTATGCTACATAAAATAACTCTACAACCACTGAAGAAAAATGAAGCTAAGTGACTATTCCTTTTTTGAATGTCAGTGCTGTAGGAAAAAAACCTGACCTTTCTACTGCCTGCCTCTGTCATGGAAGCTACCCAAAGCCACATGAAAGAAAAGATGAAATTCCTAAAAGTTAAAGAGGAGCCGTGCAGTGTCTTCCCACTTTACCTCTGGCTCCTTTCCAAGTCTTAGGTTTGACAGTCAGGTCCCAGGTTGAGAAGTGCTTTTCAACATCTGCCCTTCTCGAGTGCTGTGCAGAGGGGGAAGGATGTGGCTCTGAACTGGAACGCCGCAGCAATTGGTTTTCCTTTGTATAACAGGTGAGGCCTGGAATATATTAAGTGTGCCCAGAAGTTCTCAGAATATGTTTTTTTCTCTCTGCTAATCAGGCATTCAGAAAAAAAGCCAATACCATCTTCTCAGAATTTGAGACTCATAACTGTTTAAAACCTTAGCAAATACCACAGTATGTGTGTACTCTAAATGTCAGCCATATTTTTCCGGGGAGATTGGATTTTTGCAGGAGAGAGTAAAGAATATCAATCGGCTGTAGACCAGTGACCCTTTACTCCTCAAGTTTTTGTGTGTAGCGGATGTGTGTGTAGCTTTTGGATCGATGACAGGGTGGACTGCTTCAGGTAGGATAACCTCTCTGAACTATGGAAAGTATTTTAGGAGTCTAGAGCCTCCATCCTTTTCCCTTTTTTATTTTGCCTTCATTGCCTTATAAATGAAATTTGATCTCCTTCCAAATATTTTTGTCTGTGTGTTTATTGGCCCTTGGGGGACTTAAAAATCTACTGCAATCAGTTTCTTGCTAAGACTTTAATTTTTCTTTAGTTTTCACCTTTTGTTTAGTAGGTATTAGTCTGCTCTGTCTGTAATCTCTGCCATCTTCTGGCTTGTCTTTAAAAATTGTATCCTTGGCCAGCTTGAGCTGCCTTCTCTGGATCAGTGTTGATTCTCTGCTTTATCTTGTGAATATTCTCACTTGTGTAAATAGCTTAATCAAAGTTGATTTATTAGTTTTAGTGGAATTGCAAGTATTACTCCCAGATGATATCCCCCATCAATATAATAAGGCAAGAAAAAAATCTATTTATACTGCGCTGCCCAGCAAGATACTGTCTTCTAAAGCCCTAGCAGAGCTTTGAAGATCATCTGTCGAAGCAACTGCAAGAGGGCAGGAGGGGGCTGAATTTGGATAGGAGAGATGTGACCTACAGCTGCTTTTATCTCTGTCAGATTTCTCTTCTCAACTCCCTAGACCAAGCAGAGCCTGATTTATTTTATACGCCAACTTTAACAGTGGGAGAGCTGTTGTAAATTTGCTTTTTACTTAACTGCTTGACCAACGCCAGATTCCTGTAATAATTTTCTTGTACTAGGAAAGGGGGTGTTTTCTGCTTCATACTTCATTTTATAACTTTAAAAGAGAAAATTCCAAGTTCATGATGTAAATTTAAACACATTTAAAAACATATAAAAGGAACCATTATTCTGTCAAGCTTTCTTTAAGAAGTAATGAAGACACTTGCCCTGCAGAAAAGACTCATTCATACCTCGGTTGAATCTAGAGGTGAATATTGTTAAATTGTGGTCCTTTTCATTTGAACTGCATGCATTTTATCTGCTCTCAGTATTTTGGTCAATTTACTGATGACAGATTCTGTCCATCCAGAGCAGCAGCAGGATGTGCCAAGCAGCTGAGCAGCCCTAGAAGGAGTTTCATCATCTCTGCTCTTTCTTACTTTCTGTCAGAGAAACCTGCAGCTGCCACGTTTCCCCCTCATTTCCAAATCTTTGCTCACTAACACTTGCTGGTATAGAAACAATTACCTTCAAGTGCTCACTCTGGCCATTTTTCCGCTTCTCAGAGGCAGTAACTATAGGGGGGGAAAAAAGCAAAA
>VYZM01006121.1:18646-34971 GCA_013398915.1 Dromas ardeola
AAGAGAGTGTAATATTCCACACTGAAATTTTAATGAGCCTCTTTCTAGAGACAAAATCTTTGGAGTTTTTAATGCCTTAAGATAAGCAAGAACCGCAAATGTGAAATTAAACACATTTTATATTGTGAAAGCCTGTGTTAAGTTTGTCTATAAGAAAGCCAAGGGGTAAGATATATTTTGTTAGACCTGCATCCTTGAGAAAAGGTTATACGAAAATGTCTTGAAGTAAATAGCTATTTTCTTAGCACATTCTTCCACCTTTTGGGGGATCCTAAATGTTAGCATATTGAAAAATCAAAGCTGCCAACACTGACACATGGTTAACTTTGTAGATTTACAGCCTTTAAGACCTTGGGAAATTTGATCATCTAGTCAGAACTGTTGTCAGTGTAGACTAAAGTGATTTTCTGAATTAGAATTTAAATATTAGGGGAAAAGACCTGATTCTGAGTTAAAATGGCCAATCAAGGAGATTCCGTTATGATTTGTAACATAGTTTTGTACTGTGACCTAACTTTAAACAGCTTCAGCTTCCACATACTTGGTGATGTTATGTTTATGTTGCTTATGGTACACGGAGATTATGTAAATTTTGTTAGGTACTTGCCACCTTTTACACTTCTGTTTGAGAAGTAAAGGAGATTGAAATTCTGCAGTTTCTCATAAAGCGTGCCTTACAGCTTTATTATTTTTTGGCAGCTTTTTCAAGTTATCTTTGATTTATCAACTTTCATCTTCAAGTGTTGACACCAAATTTGAATGATATCATAGAGTGATTGAAGTTCTTGGGATTTCTCTGTTAATCCAATCGGGAAGAGTACTTGTCCTCCTGACCTAGGAACTGATGTTCAGCTTTTTACCTACCGTGATTTCCAAGACCTATCTGGAGTTGCAGCTTCCCAGGATGATGCCTCATTGTGTAAATATTTACTGTGTTCTCATGCTACTTCAATTTGGGCTAACACAAATCACAGGCTGTAGCAGTGTTCTCTGTGGCAGCAGACAAACACTCCATGATTTCATGCAATCCAAGATGCAGCATTCCTACATGGTGATGTCTTCTCCACAATGTTATCAGCTGTCATTTGGTTTGTCATCTATTTAATTTCTGTCATGGTATTTTATAGCATTCTATAAAAGGCTACGTTATGTTAGGTATTTACAAAGGTCTAACTATATTGCATTGATATTGCATTGTGGTGGGTTGACTTTGGCTGGCTGCCAGGTGCCCACCAAGCCACTCTATCACTCCCCCTCCTTCAACAACACAGGAGAGAAAAATATGACAAAATCTCATGGGTCGACATAAGGACAGGGAGGTCATTTACCAGTTAATGTCATGGGCAAAAAAGACTTGTCTTGGGGAAATTAATTTAATTTATTGCCAGTTAAAATCAGAGTAAGATAATGAGAAATAAAGACAAATCTAAAAACACCTTCCCCCACCCCTCCTTTCTTGCCAGGCTCAAATTCACTCCCAATTCTTCTGCCTCCTCCACCCTCAGTGGTGCAGGGGAATGGGGAATGGGAGTTGCAGTCAGTTCATCACACATTGTCGCTGCTGCTCCTTCCTTCTCATGCCCTTCCCCTGCTCAAGCGTGGGGTCCCTCCCATGGGCGACAGTCCTCCACAAACTTCTCCTATGTGGGTCCTTCTCACAGGCTGTAGTTCTTCATGAACTGCACCAGTGTGTGTCCTTCCATGGCGTGCGGTCCTTCAGGAACAGACTGCTCCAGCGTGGGTCCCCCACGGGGTCACAAGTCCTGTCAGCACACCTGTTCCAGCATGGGCTCCTCTCTCTATGGGGCCACAGGTCCTCCCAGGAGCCTGCTCCAGCGCAGGCTCTCTACAGGGCCACAGTTCCTTCATGGCACATCCACCTGCTCTGTAGTGGAGTCCTCCATGGACTGCAGGTGGATATCTGCTCCAATGTGGACCTCCATGGGCTGCAGGGGGACAGCCTGCCTCACCATGGTCTTCACCACGGGCTGCAGGGGAATCTCTGCTCTGGTGCCTGGAGCACCTCCTCCCCCTCCTTCTTGACTGACCTTGATGTCTGCAGGGTGGTTTCTTACACTGTTTCTCTCACCCCTCTCTTCCAGCTGCTGTTGCAAGCATTTTTACCCTTTCTAAAATATATTATTACAGAGGTGCTACCAACATTGCTGATGGGTTCAGCTTTGGCTGGCAATGGCAGCTTCTGGCATCTTCTCAGAGAAGTTCCCCATTTAGCCCCCCCCACTACAAAAACCTTGCTGCATAAACTGTATACATACTTATATCAGCTGTACATGTAGTATTTGTGGTTTTAGTTGGACAGAATTGGTTTTGGATAAACTCATGTGAGACTTAGAGTTCTTCCTTTTACCTCTTGATTAAGCGATGCCTAGGTTAGTGAATCCGTTATTTTGACTACAGTAACATTTCTCACTTGCTTAAAGTATGATGTGCTCTCAGACTTGTAGGAGTCCAGCTGTAATCAGAACATTTGAATCCCTACTACGGGCTGAAAAAAAAGACGTCATATTTCTGAGATTTTTCCTCCTCTCTTCGCTCTTGGCTTCAGAGCTGCATGGCAGCCCATGTTTCTGCGCCATTTTACTGTTGTTTATGCATCTTCAGTCACAGATGTTTTGAATTATCACATTATCATTTTTACAGCCCTCCATTTTCCACACTATTTTATCTGAGCTCTGTGAAGGATGCTCAAACCACTAGGATCAATTTGTACCAAGGGCACAGAAAGCTATAATATTATAATAGGGCTAGCACTTAATGGGATACTAACTATTTCCATTTGTTGCACCAGTAGAACAATTTGTTCCTTTGCCGCCCCGTTAGCAGTATCCTGTGAATTAGTTTAATCACTTGTTGGTTTCACTCTTGAATCCGTTTCCATTTTCTAGGTGTGCTTTTACTATCAGCACATTTTCCTAACCTTTCAGGAAATATTTATTTGTTATATTTAGTGTGCAAAATAAAAGTAGAAGCTCATCTTTATCTGTTGTCTATTTCTTGCCTTTGTTGGAACTTGTTTCTGGTAGACTGTAATGATTGCATGATGTTCATTGTATAATGGTTATTGTGTGATGACATGGGAAAACATTAGAAATATGTGTTCTATACAAATGTACTAATAAAAACAATATACAGTTCCAAGAAATGTTTGTGGGTTTCTTCTTACTGGTGTTTCAACATTGGCCTTAAATCAGCTGTAAATCAGAAAAGAAATGACATTGACTTATATTGTTGTAAAACTGCTCTGAGTTTAGTTTAATGGCACAGACAGTTCCTTTCACTAATTTAATTAGGTTTTGGTTGTGTTGCAATGTGCAATAGTGTGCAATGCTTTGCCACTGCATTTTGGTATAAGAGTGGTAATACAGGCTGCAATTCCATGCTTATTAATACCAGGTCTGTGCATTAGTATGTTACCTGACTGCATTATTAGGTTCATACCAGCCATAAGCCCATGGCTCCATTCCTGTAAGTTATAAAAAAAAAGCAAGTAATGCCACGATGCTTGTGGGAGAGTAGGCAATATGGGCTGGAAGAAAGTACTTGTCAAGCAACTGTTCTGTCAAAACTCTTCCAAAATGTTTTCAACAAACTTGGATAGAGTGAGATCATACTGATTGAGCACTGAATTTGAGTTACTTAGGTCAGTGGTTTAAGACTTAATAAGTAACGGCCTTGTTAAAACATGACAATGTGATCACAAATGATCATCTGCTTTTAGTCTTAGACGTGGTCACGACTTGTAGAAAATAAAGCTGACGTTTCTGTGACTGTCTGTTTTTTTTTTTTTTTTCCCCATGTAGTTAAGAACTAACTGCTTAGGCTTCTTTGGGCTTTTTAACAAGAGTGTTCGGCAGTTTATTTTAAAGAGGAAGCACTGACCAGGATGAGGCTATTTGCATCATATCACTGTCATTTTCTGGAAAAATGTATGCTGTGTTGTGGCAGAAAGAGGTAAGAAATCAGCAGCAGGGTGTAGGAGCTCCTACTGAGGGAAAGAAGCAGGAAAAAGGGAAAAAAAAAAAGTAAAGGAAACATTTTGGGGCATACTGGAGAGACAGCTGCATGTCGAAAAAACAGGCTAACAAGAAACTACGGTGTTGAGAAGTTGGAGGGGATTTGAGAAAAGAATCTGACAGGAGAGATTAGAAATAGACCACAAAGACCAAGTGCCACAAGGTAAACTGGCTACAGTTTACAGTGTTCAGACCAAGCCATGGAGCCTGCAAATGTCTGTGCTCTTTTCCCTGTTAGAAATGCTGGGCACAGGAAGTCACTTCAATGAAGGAGACTGTACACAAAACAGCCTTTCTCTTTTGTTGAGGGGTAAGATATATTGGACTTTGCAGGAGAAAAAAGATGGAGACTGAGTACATGAAAGCCTTTGCTTACTTGGCAGTAATTCCTTGCATTTTGACAGAATGCAGTTTGCAGAAAGTTTGGAGGTTTAATCACCAACTGTGATCCACTGATGTACTGTTCTGTACTGCGTTGTGCCTATGTAAGGAAAACCTGCCTTGAGTTGTTGCGAAGACTTGAAAACTTGCAATATGTTTCTAAATGCACACATTTGGTATCCCAAATGGTATTTCAAATTCCTAAAAGATTCTGCGTAGCATTTCCGAATTATAGTGTCGTTCCCTCTGATACCCAAAATGGATTTGTCTGATTTTCACTTTGCTTGGGTTATGTTGCACTGTTTTCTGTAATGGTATGATTTCATACTTTGGATTTGTGAAAATGTGAAAAAGTGAAAACTCACATCCTGTTATTTCTGGTTTGTTAATTCCGGTCACCTCTTGCAGACCAGCAGTCTGCTCTCTGGAGAGGTTCCCCTTCTGCATTGTCGCTTTCTTCTGTGTTCTTCACACCATTACTTCTGCCTCATGGACGTCAAAGAGTTTGGAAAGTGCTTCACAGCTGTTGCTTTATGTGACTTGACCTTCACTTTGTTCCAGAGAGTGATGAGAAGAGGAGGCTTTTTAAAATCTGATCTCACGCATAGCCTAGAAGGTGTGGTCAAATAACTTTTTGGCTAAAGGGAATTGATGATGTACTCAGGTATTCAATGCAATCCTATTCATTTGAAAAAATAAATGCAGTTGAGTGCCTCTAATCACATAGGAATCAAACATCAGGAAACAGTTAATTAATAATTAATTTTTTCTTATAGTTCTATGTTTAAGTCAACCAGTATTCAGCACCAGAACTCTTCGCACTTTCCTCAGAGTTACTCCACCTGTCTTTTCTGACATGTCTTCTGTCTTATTCTTTTCTTACTGCATATCTTTTAATTTCTCTGCACATGTGCACAAATGTGAAAACTGCAATCAAGTCAGTCCTCCCACTTTGGCATTTAACATAAGCCCATATAATGGAAATTCCTGAAGAACTTCCAGTGCAGCATGTGGTTCGTGTGATGGCTTTTATTGTTTCACCATCTCTAATCAAAGGGACATTTCACTGTTCCCTTGGGCTTCAGATGAAAGGTGTTTCTGTTTACCAGATTCAGTCTGGTTTCTCCCAAGCCATAATAAAATTCTTATTTTCAATACTTTATATAATTGAAGATTAAGAATTGGACTGTCAGTGCTAATTATACATGTTGTGGGAAGAATAAAGTAAGGAAATGTATGTGTGAGGTTTTTAAAAAATGAAAAAGGAATTCTTGGGGAAAGCACTTCTGTAGTCCTTTTGGCTTTCCCAAGCCTCAGAGCAGTAAATGAAAGAGAAAAAAAAAATTTTGCTCATTAGGAAGACTATGAAGGTTTAGCTGCTAATCCAAGAGTAAAATTTGATGGATTAGAATGAATTTTCTGCATAGTAAGAATGAAATTTAAACAATAGAAAGAAGTTGAGTTCTCAGATGAACTCAACTATCATATTCCTTGCTAATAATGTTCTGTTAAACTCCATATATGCACTTAATATTACTGGTGCTACATGATAGTTCT
The DNA here is from genome assembly GCA_013398915.1 of Dromas ardeola. NCBI lineage: Eukaryota > Metazoa > Chordata > Aves > Charadriiformes > Dromadidae > Dromas > Dromas ardeola. Next base: position 24,619 of record VYZM01006121.1, read on the forward strand.
GCACAACTTGAGTTCTAATTATAGTATGTGGTTCTCCTACATACAATGTTGGAAATTTTATGTATGCTAAGTCAGGTTCTCCAAATAACACCTAGTATTTCATGTGTTTGCTGAGCAATCAAACAGCAATTGTAATAGTGTATGTGAGAAATAATTTTTACTTCACCCTGGAAGAGTTTGTGTAAAGTGTACTACTTCTCTGTCTCTGTTCTTTTCCCCTGATAGAAGCTTATTTTAGTAATTAATTGTATGCTGAAAATATTTCTGAAAAAAATGGGTAACTGTAGGTTACTTTGTGCTGCCCTTGGATAATGCACGCTTTACGAACTGTGCTGTGCTTAAGCAGGATTAACAGAGACTGCACACCAGCCACAACACTTTATCCTAATTAATAGAAAAACATAAGCCTTTATTTTTAAAAGACCAGGGGGTGTGGTATGAAGAACAGATTGTCATGGGGGGGCTGCCCTAATTTGTTGAAAACCTTTAAAATAGTGTGAAATTCAATATTTTTGCCGTTATTAATATTTTTTAACTTCTTTAATAAGGATGCTATTAAGACAACCATTTTACTGTCCTTTAAAACCCTAATGAAATTACTTTAAAAAAATCCCTAAATTGTAAGCTGACATTAATTTTCATTATTGTCTGAGAACTTAAGTTAGTCAACATAATGTGCTGTTTTAATCTGTTGCCTTATTCTCTTTTATATTTGCTTTGATGCTCATAAATAATAAAAAATTTAAAAAATCTGTTAATACTATTTTATTCCTATTTTCTTAGTCACTAATGGAAATAATCTAATTTTATAATACAAATTACAGCTTTTCTGCTGTATGCACAGAATATGGGAAATAACTCTGAACGGACTAGTATAAAAAATGAAATTGTGAAGGCAGGATGATTAATGGAGGAACTTCTTCTGCTTTTGTGTTGTTGTCACCCATAATGAGCAGATGGGCTTGAGAAGACCCTGCTAGCTCTCTGTGTCATGCTGGAAGGGGAGGCTGGCTGTGACTCAGGCTTTCTGAAGCCTGGAGCAGACTCATTCCCTCACAAGGTGATTTGAGGCCATGGTACTGTAGCTTGGAGAAAGTCTGAGCTTGTAAACACTATGAGGAAGAGGACTGAGATCTGTTTCATGGGAATAAGCAGGCTGAACAATGGGAAAAATGCTAGTTATGGAATGGCAGGACTGATAAAGGGGCAGACATGGTAGCGGAGAGCAGCTCGTGCAACTGGCAGCCGGAGTTGTTGATTGCCCAAGGGAAGGATGGACTTCTAGTCCTTCGTGTCCAGGCCAGGAGGGTCGCCACTGTCAGGCTGTTATTACCTGCTTTTCTGCCTACGTTCTCCTAAGAACTTGGGACAAATACGAGTTTTTTTCTCAGACCTAAACTGCAGAGCGTACAAAAGTGTATCAGAGCCTGGGTGAGCTATAGGGCTGTGCTGAGGTGTGCCTGTGGCACTGTGGCAGCACCGCCTGGGGAAGCCTTGGTAAATGTGTGGGACTCAGGAAAGAGCTGCGCAGGGGTTTAAGCTAAAAAATACTGAGCGCTTTCTTGATGCAGCTCTTTTGCTCTTCTTGGGACCTAGTCTGTGCGTCATTACACGGCTGTACCCTGTTGTGCCATGGAGCTCTTTCAGGCTACACAAAGCATGTCTGCTTGGACTCCATCTTGAGGCTCACTGCATTTGCTGTTTAGAGTTAAAATTCTGGAAATCGCTATAATTGTCTAACATCTTCCAAGACTGTTTCAGGTTGCTTATAATTTGCTTATCTGTCACGGTTAGGCTGAGGCTTCATATGCTAGATAAGTGTTTCAGATTGTTGTTTTTTTTTCTGGAAACACAAAAAGACTAAACAGTTTCTGACCAGGAGAATAGGGAAAAATACTGTTTGTTATTCTACATTAAAAAAAAAAAAAAAGGATGGGTTTGTTTTGGAAAATGCTATGACACTTCCAGGCTTTGGGCAGGGAACCTGAACTATGTCAGTGTGGCTGTGCCAGTCGTATGACATTTGCCGTAACTGTAAACATCTGAACAGGTTTGTCTTTTAAGTGCCATGAATTGCTGTTTTCAAGAGAGACTTGAAACTTTTGTTTACCAAAGTTTTTTCCTAGCTCTTAGTGTTTTCCGGAAAGGCCACATACTGTTATCACACAGCGACTGAGCATGACAAAAATGTTTTTTTTTTCTGAAATCACTACTAGGGTGGAAAGGAGTAGACAACTTAACCACGATTCTTTTTCTACTGCATAGAGTGATACTATGTTTGGCATCCAGGCTCAAGAAGAGGGAAGGAAAGGGAACAAAATTTAGGAACAAAATTAGAGAGGAGCAGGTTAGGGCAAAGAATTTAGTGACATGTGGACTGGTGTCGGAAGCAGAGAGAAATCTTGTGTACTTAGGGTGATTAGAAAGAAAACCAGGCTGCAGATGTTTGGGAATGTCTTCCCCATCTTTGACGGGGAAGAGGAGGCTGGGGCTATTTGGCTGAATTGTGGGATCTCAAATGGCGGGAAATCTAGGCGTCCATCTAGGCTGGAACATGGCATTTTGCCAGCGATGTAGACAGATCCTGGCAATGTTATGATGAAATGGAGGACTAGATACTGCTTATGGTCACTGTGCTTAGGAAGGGATCTGAGGGCCAGAAAAAATTGCTCTAGGCAGGCGACAAAGCTGTGGGTCCAAATGTATGGTACTTGGACAAGCTTGCTCAAAGCTGAGGCTAGTAAATCACCAAATGGTCAGGACTTGGTGAGACTCTGTATTGTATTTAGTGCTAGAACTAGCTTACTTTTGAGTTAGCTAATCGTGAGCTGTCTTGAAGAGTGCTGTATAGCTTGATTATGCGTGTTTTGCTGTACTCATGTACAATGGGCCATGAGGCTTTCGTAGAAGGGGAAATCTTATCTTAGAGGTGCTCTACAGTCTTACTGTCCTTTATTAACACGAAGCTGCAGCTGTAGTGCTCTGCTAATTATGCTATTATGCCTTGGCTTTCGGGGGAGACAATTTCTCACACAAATAAGATTATAAATTTATCACTTGAAGTAGGTTTCTTTCATAGGAAAAGGATCTTAGATGAGGCCTATGTATTTTGATAGACTTCTAAAGGTTTATAGATTTGCTTAATAAATCTGTAGATGTGTAACAAGTTTTCATTATCAAATGTGATTTGCTTTCAAAATCTGGTATTCAAGCATTCTGAAGCTTGGAAAGATTTTTATTTTATTTTTTTAAGTCTCAGCAATCTGTATACATGCTTTGGTCTTCCTGAATTTTGGTTGTGAAGTTGTTACTATAAACCAAACAAGCAGACTGACTTCAGCTATGCATTCAAAAATACCTCACTGTTGATGTCACTGGCTCACTTTTGACTTTAATTTGTGTGACATGTTTAGTCTGCTTGAATCCTTGATTTTGAAAGGGAATCACATATTGATAAATTCCATGATCTAATGTATTTTAATGTATCAGCATGCAAAACCCTTGAAGTAAAGAAAATAATTTTGGTTTCTTTTTATATATTAATGTTTGAAATTCTTTACTACAAGATATTGTTATGCATAAGAATTAAGGAGTTTGGGTCTTTTTTTGTTGTTTTTTTGTTGTTTCCTTTTTTAATATTGTGTTTATCAGCATAATAAACCTTGCAGATGTACTTTTAATTTTTGTGTCTTAACACATGAACAAATATTTTACTTCCTGGGATGAGACACCAATAAATTGTTGGGTTTAGAAAACTTCTCCTTTATAGCCAGGTTATCTCTCAACAGTTTTGCGGAAATCAAAAGACCAGTTACAATTGTTTTTCCAGCAGGTAGGAGGGCTGGAGGATAACCAAAAAAGCACAGTTTACAGGCAAAGCTGGCACCTTAGCATTGATTGAGACAACTTTCCTGACTCACTGTTAGGGTGACTTGCAGGAGTTAAATACCTGCACCAACACCATATGTTATTCAATTAATATTTGAAAGACTCCACCACAGCTGGCTACATGAGTATATGTTGTCTAGGTGTCATGTCTAAGGAGGAAAAAAAATGTGCTGAATATTTTGATGTTAAAAGAGGTAGGAGCAGCTGGAGAGCATTTCAAGTGGAGGACTTTGCTTATCTGAGCATGATGGTGTACAAATGCAGCTCTCCTGCTTTTGATGTGAAACTGGTGGCTCATTTTGAGTACCTCTGTGCTGCAAAGGAAGAAGAAGGGATTTAAGACTGGTGTCTTACGTAGACACACACGCATATATATGAGTGTGTATGTCTGTGTCTATATATATATGGCTTGTTTCGTTAATTGATAATAGATGCAGTGTCCATAGAGGCAGTTCAGGATAGGTCACCATTCCATGGAAAATATTTAGATTTAGTAGGTACTAGAATAAATGACAAACATGCATACATATCTTCAAGAGGTGTGAAATTACAGATATAAAGGTAGAGCTGATTAATTTTCAGTTTGCCAGTACAAGATGACCAAGATTCCACTTGGTGTGTGCAAACACTTCTGTTGGAAGGATGGGAATGTCCTCTGCAGTAAAGTAAGGGGCACTCTTGCTTGTTGTCACACTCTTCTTCTGGGTTAGACATAATGTTGATTATGACAGGTATGTCTCCTATCCCCTGACATTGGAGCCTATTGAAAATTTAATGATGTAGCACTACTTCCACTTCATATTCTGCTCTACATGGCCACTGAAAGTCATTGAAAACTCTAATTTTATTAACATTCTGGTTGAAAAATAATGGAAAAAATCAGGAAAATACTTGCTTGTGACACTCCTGCAGCCTTGCTGGCAGAGAGAACCCTCCTAACAAAATCTATGACATCTGAAGAGAGTGATGGTTTGTAAAAAAGAACCATTAATGGAAGGAAAAAGAGAATTCAGTAATGGATAATAAGTGTGTAATATGGTCACCTGGAAGACAGGACAGGCCACATCCCAAAAAAGTGTAGAAAAAAGAAAAGAGCTGTAATTAAAAAAAAAAGTGTATGTTTTTGATGAGCTGTTAGAACTGCTATCTATTGATTAAATTCAATATTTGCATCAGAAATGCCGCAACGTATGCTAGACTGAAGAACCTTTGTGGCACAGGAACTGGACACATTTTGAAGCCACTGAAAAGCCCGGTCTGTTAACACAGGTAATGTCTGACCAAGATGCTTTGGGGTATGCTGCTAGTAACCACTCGAGGATCACCCAATACAATGTTTTACACGTTGTGGGATGACCACTGCTGAAGTAGCTGTACTCAGCTCTTGCCCTATTGTTTTTCAAAGATCTGAATATTTTAGTATAGCTGTTCAGCCAGATCATTTGGTAAAATCCTGACTCTAAGTCTTGGAGAAATGTCAGTCTGTCATCCTGTCCTTCAGGACATCAAATACAGGCCAAATTAATAAAAGAATAAAGTTTTTCCTTCAACATCTTATTTGTGGCAATGGCTCAGTGGGAATTATGCATGTGATCTGTCCTGAGAAAGTCACATCATATAAAACCTTCTGTCAGATTCTGTAACATTTGCTCTTGGGGAACTGCAGAAAACCATAGACTTTATGTTGGGTCACTGTCTTGTCTTCCAAGCAAAATTTTAGTGTTGTATTTAAAAGGAGCTAACTCATTTGCATTATTAAAAAACCTCATAATCTTATTATGCTGATAGATACAGCTACTTATCCTTAATTGACAGAATTAAGTAATTATATTCTATTATTTTATGGCAGAAGTTCCTGGACTGAAAAAACAATGTGCTGCAGAATGCTAACTGGTATTTTTGAAGGACTGAGGTGTCTCGTCTACTTACTATGGTACTTATTATAAACAGGATTTATTTGCTGTGTATGAGTTTAAAAACTAGCCCAGAAAAACAAGGAACATATCGACATTCATGCACTGATATCTAATTCAGTTTATGGCAACTCAGCTAAGAATGGCTTTACATGAATCTGAGGAATTAATATCTGTAGTGTAGCCTGTTATTTGGATCTGAAATCATTCATGGTTTTGCGAGAAAAGATCAAATATACAACTATCATGCAATTAAAATGTTTGTTATAATGGCAAAGGTACTTAACATGCTGTACAATCTATATGTAATTTGATTTTGTTCTAGTACCCCTAAGCTGGAATGGGGTTGTGATATATGTGCTCTGGGATGTGGCCTAGAATTTCTCACCTGTGATTACCCAGCATTTCTCTACTGAAATTGGATTTTTCTGGCAGAGAATAACTGGATTCCAGAAGACAGCTTGAGTATGAACATTCTGGGCAGTTCAGATCATCTTTATCATGTCTGAAAACAGCAATAAATCTTCACTCTGTCCTGTACAGCCTGAGAAAATAATTGGCATGCTCATTACCTTTTCTTCATGCTGAGAGCTGAGTGAAATTTACCCTTATGTACTATATGAAAAGGATGGATGTACAGCTTTTCTTGACTTTGTTGTGTCTTTGCAGAAGTATGTATTGTGCTGTTTATTTGCAAATTTCCCCTTGTAGCTGTTTGGAAAAAAAAAAAAAAAGCTGACAAATTTTTCTACTTTCCAAAGAGAATCTTTTGCTTACAATTTGGCCACTTTGAGTTATAAATGACAATGAAACAAAATTATATAAAGAAACTGTCTCACAATCAAAACATAGAACGTGAACCAGTCTAAACAAATCATCTGTTAATCATATTTAATGTTTTTGCTAACTCTAATTTCTAGCACTTCTTTGCTGACATTCTCATGGCATTCTTATTTCTAGTCTTAAGAAATTGTTTCCATATCCTCTATAATGTTTTTTATTTTATATTGACAAAAAAAAAATAAAACCTGTGCTAAACAATTTCTTAAGCTTTTAGGTTTTAGGAAAATGAATATGAGGTACTTTCTATCATTACCTGTTACTCTTAGCTACACCAAATATGGGAGTTTTACATTTTTTTAATAGAAAGCTTTAAAAAAAAATCTGTGAAAATACTCTACTGGATACTGCCAGTCTGATTTTAAGAAAACCTAGATGTTTAGCAATAGAGATAACATGTGTTGTTGAATCATAATAATTAAAATTGGAGCTTTTGATGCTTATTAAAATAGAAGAAAAAGCATGAACTGAAAAGGTGCATAGTTTGAAAGGAATATGACTGAGTTTATGACTTCTGAAAATGTATGACATCATTCATGACATGTACTTCAAATTTCTTTGGCAGGAGTTATCTTTATATGGGATGGTAATTGTAGACTTTTCCTTAACCAGGCTGAGAATGCGTCCATGCCAGAGAGTGGAGCCAAGAAGAGCAGAAGCAACTTTGCAAAAGCAAGCTAGCCATCAAATCAATTTTAAAGGAAAATCTGAAGACTTGGCTTTTCAGTGAAGTGTAAAAGTGAGGCATAAAAGGGGGGGAATGATCTGAAATAAGCTTTTTTTTTTCATAGAAGAAAGAAAAAAAAAAACAAAGAAAGAAAGGAAAAAGCCTGGTGATATTGTTAGACTTAAGTGAAAAGAAGTACTTTATTTACTGTCAAACAAAATGTTTCACTTTCATTTGGGGCATTTCAATGAGTCAAATATATGGTAAATCTGTGACTGGTTCGAGAACAGGTGAAACAGTTGCTATTAGAAGAATGGAGTTTTTTTTTCCTTTTTAGGACCTTTCATGACTGAAGTTGTCAAATGATTCTGTCTATGTTCCTCAGATGTACCATTTCTTGGCATAACTGGTGAGGAGAGGATTACATACTTTCTATAACGGAGTGAAATATGTGAAGGGTACAGAGGGCACAATCTAGACCTGATGTCATCTGCATCTGAGTCACACTGAGGTCATAAAAAGAGGTATGAGAAACTATCTACTTCCAGTTCATAAGGTAGTAAGGTATAGCGTCGTCACGTGCAATTTTATTTCCTTTACTAGTGTTATAAGGGTAAATACAGGTAGGCAGAACTACCCATTTCTTACTGCCTGGCCTTTCAATACCATGCAGAGATTTTTTATTTTTTTTTCTGTTTAACATGCTCTTAAATTTACCGAAAAAGCAAATCCGTTCACTTTTTCAGTTATCACTTTTATACTGTACTATCTTTTCCCCCATTCTAATAATAGATTATATTTTGAAAGCATATTATGAGGAAATAGGCAATTTAAACAGAACTACTTCTTGCACTGTAATTTCTAGAAATGGTATATATATTAGAACCCTTGCAATAAAGAGTAGGCAGGATTACTAAGAAAGCCCCCGACACTGTGACTGTAGTAAAGAAATGATATACATAAACCAAGAGAGCAAATCCTGGCTGTGATCAGTGTCTGAAAACTGTATGGCAGGCTCTTGTCCTCATCTCTAATGGATGCCCCCTTTAACTTCAGTAAGACTGCAGGGTCACGCAGCCCACGCTCTCTGCAGGTCATTCATTAGCGTGCTTTGTGCCCTCAGAGTATCAGCCCCCTATTCATACCTACCCTTTCTTTTGCATAAGAGGCTGGGCTGCGGTTGCTTCATTGCTGTCCTCGAGGCAGCCTACATGAGCTTACAGCTTCTGTACTGTTAATGTTCTGAAGTAAATGAATTCTCTGCTGTTCTGTGGTTTGGTAACACGACGATTACATTAAGAGAGAATTCACGTCTGAATTGTGTAGGTTAGACAGTACTGACCACTGTATCTTTTCATGGCATGTTTGTCCTCTTCTTCCCCTTTTCTTTCAGTGGAAATTGAATTTAAAAACAGATAGTTGTTCTTTGCAAATGAAATACTGAGGACTCAATAATTTTCTTAGTAATCTTTTTGTTCATCCTGATCTGACAATTCTTTAAAAGGCAGTTTCTTTTGAGGTATGAATTTTACCATTCCCAAAGAACAAACAAGCCCAGAAAAAAAACAAAAAAAAATATTTTGGCTTTTGAGGTATAAAGCCAGGTTAACCTCTCGTTATAGCTTAGTATTGTTACTTTTACATTAGCATGTGCTCTTTTATTTCTTTGCCTCTCTCTCTTTCTCCCTGCTCCAGAGAAAGCCATGTCACACTCCAATATTTATCCTTTGTTTCTGTAATTTTGAGATAGTTCAGGCTCAGCTGAGAACATACTGCTGTTGTTGGGGCAGATGGGCATTTTGGCTGTCCTGTCTCTGAGACCCTTCATTAATTTCAAACTGCCTTTGGAAAAGCATCCCAAATTAGCTGTAAATCTCTAACAAACACACTTAAATCTCTGCATCATTCTGAAGAGTGCTCCTTGGTAACCTTTCCTCCTCTTTAACAAGTGGGCTCGTTTGTCTGCTGAGACTTGCTTAAAGCAGTCGAGTGTGTTTCTTCCACTTTCATTTGTGAAGCAGTTTGCAGCAGCTCTCCCCAGCGTGGACTCAACCGCAGCTAACCACGTCTTTATTGCTGCTAGACTAGAAAATTGCTGTACCCTGGAAAATGCTCAAGCGCATTTTTTTTGTTAGTGCAGGATGGAAGGGCACTGTCAGCTGATGATTTATAAAATCCAACCAGCTCAGCCGGTGCTCATAAAGAAGCACAAAAGCATAAAATAAGTTCCTGTTATCCCAGGTGATATCCCAGAGACAGGTAGAGAGCAAAATGGTGTTAGACCTGGAGCTTCTTCAGGCACAGCAAGTAGCATTTTCCTGACTTTGTGAGATCTGTGTTGACTTGATAACTGTGTCATACCGAAGTCGTTTAATCCTTCAGACATAGGAAAATACATCAGCATCCAGACACTTATTTGCTTGCTCATGTTTCTGAAATACTTAACAATGTTGCGGTGCCTATGCATAGCTGTGTTTTTAAGCGTTGCCTGTTTACCTAGCCATGCCTTCAATGCAGTCAAGTCTGGACAAATTTCCTTGCTCCAGCAATTCTTTATTTCAGCTTGAGTAGAGTAGTGTTAGGATATTCTTGTGTTAAACGAGGGAAAAATAGCCAGCATCATGCCTCTCTTGATTCGCTTGTGGCATGATAAAATGTTCATTTTTCATTTTAATCTTCCACAAATAAGGTTGGGTTTGTTTTTTTTTTTAGTTAGAAAACTATGTTAGGAAATGTGGGAAACGTTAAGAATTAGGAAATGTAGAACTGGACATACGCCAAATTAGTCTTATCTAATTCATAAAGTAAAAATAATGACAATCAGTATGCCATGTCACCCAAAAATGTAGGATTTCATATTGCAATTACTTACTTTAAGTGCTAACATGGATATACCCGATTATATTGGTAAGTAAAACTTGTTTCAGAATTAGTTTTGGTTATCAATCAAGTTAAGTTTTCCCCAGCTTTTTATTTGGTCTCTCAGTCACGATTTTTAACTGAGATTAAAACTGACTGACTAATCAATACAGACTGGCTAAATTC
>VYZM01006122.1:4779-40293 GCA_013398915.1 Dromas ardeola
AAATATTTTGACACACTGAAGTTGCAGGGAATACAGAATTTGGGAAAATCTTTCTTTTAAGTTTTAAAGGATAAAACAGCAATGCTAGAATTTATTCTCTGCATTCATGACAAATGTTGTAGCAAAACCTTTTACTTGTTCCTACTTAAATTTCAACAGATCAAATGCATTTACAAGCATGTCAGAGTTCTGAAGCTGAGATACAGAGACTGACTTTGATTTGGGTTCTGATGTCTTTCATTTTGAAACTACCAGGTACTACTGCTGCTGCATACCAATCAGAAAAGTACTTGCACTTCATCTTGCAGTAACATCTAGGTATGTAACCTACAGTGTAAGAGACTATATTATGAAAACAGATATTGTTCCTGCATTTACTGAAAATTTGTGTATACTTTAAGTTACATTAAAGGACTGAGATGAACAAGACCTTTGTAAGTTTGTCCTCAGAATCATGTTCTACATGACTTCATAGCTTTTATGGACTGCTTCAAGTTATTTTTGATCTTTTTACCCCACGAAAAGATGTTTCTGTTTAGAAAGCTTTGTATAAAATACCCACTATTAGTCTACCTTTTCTCCTAAAGTGGTTCTCTGCAGTTTAGTTAGACCAAATCATTTCTGTTTAACTGTGTATCCAATTAGAGTACAAATAAACCATGTAAGTTATTTTTTATGACAAAGTATTATTTAAATCATGAAAGACAAATATCACATCCTAATCACAATGTATAGCTGTTTATATCCTATTCTAAAGAGCATCTCTCTTAAAAGATATTAAATAGCCAGTGTTTCTAAATGTCAGTGTTATTTCCTGAAAATTCATGAAAACAGAGAATAGTTCAATTGATCCCAAATGATGCTTCTTAGATTCCAACAACACGTTTCTTAATAAAACCAGTGAACCCTTTATTTTCTCAAGTATAAGACCAAAAGGTTTATAATAGAATAAAATATTGGAATGACCCTACAGGCATATTACCAAAGACATTCTAATTTGTTGCCTCTGTAGATATCTTCTGAGACATTCTTTGTGTAGTACTTTTACAGTCCAGAGGTCAAAGATGCTATGCCTTTTTCAGCCTTCAGAAAGGAAGCTTTGGAAAGCATTTAGTAGTGGATAAAGAGCATCAACATTATGGCATTTTTGCTTCCATCATGCATTTGCAGCATTATCTACACAAATACAGTTGGGAAAACGGCACTGTACAGTTTTACAGCAGTAAAGTTAGTAAAAAGCCACTGAGTCTTCATCATACATAGCCTGTTATTGGTAGTATTGAGCCCTTCTTTCTGATAACAGTATGTTCTCCAAGCTGAAACACCTACATGTTTGCTCTCTATTCAGCTACTTGTGGAATGTAGAGTTTTAGTGAAAGGGAATCAGAAATTAATGTGTGGCCTCCCAGTTCCCAATAGACTGAGTTATCTAGTGAAACCTTGATTAAAATTGTGGTAACTAAACAATTTTGTTTTGGCTTTACTTCTCATGCATTACCAAATTTTCCACCATCAATGACATTTAATGTTTACATCAAATAGAAAGAAGCTCTGCTTTGATGTATTCTCATGACAAGTTGCAAGCCAAAAGAATTGATCGGGAATAACCTAACAGAATTTGTCCAGACTGCAATACTTTACGCATCCTAAAAGCTTTATTTACTGGTAAGGACAGATGCTCTGGAGACAGAATGATTTCAACACAAAAGAAACACGATTTACAGATAACATGCCTAGCTGACCATTCCTTACAAGTCACCTTTCCCTCTACCCTCACCTTCAAGAACACTGCCACATGATTGGCAGACAAAACCACTGCTTCAAAGTCAAAACACTATATTTAAGAGTATGAAGCTACTACTAAGTAATTTTAATAGTTTCCTTCAGCAACTACATAATTAAAATATGCCTTTGAGGGAGCCCTAAAACTTTATAAAGTAAATTAAAAGAATTCGATGTTTAAACATATCCTAAAAGCAGGAAGAATTGTAATTTGTTTTAATCATATGCCTGATGTGATAATTTTATAAAAATGTACTGAACATCTGAATCTGCTTTAGAGTCCACCACGACACACACATTTTAAAGGACTAGCATTACAGAGACAGGAGGACCTTACTGGTGGACGGCACTAACCAGGAGCAGAAGCATACCGTATAAATCAGCATGTCCTCAGGCTGCTGATTTTTCAGTGAATTAAAGAGAAACTTTTTTATTCGTACATTTTTGGCTTTGGGCAGTTTGCCATTAAAAATAGAACCAGTGAATCAGAAAAATTTATGTCCCACGATATGCATGACATTCATGATAAATCTGTCCTCTCTCTTCCTGCCAGCTCCTTTAACACCGCTGCAGGTGCCAACTTTGTAGATGACTGACACAACCAAAGACAAATTGGAATTTTTTTCTATCTGTGTTCTAGATAAGATACACTGATCAAATGCCTTTCTTGTTGTCTAACACTAATTAAGTTCTGATTGCTTGACTTGCACCAATTAAAATTAAAGGAAATTTCACATCCCTTTTCTAACTAAAACTTTCACAGTGCCCTCATTATTCTGAGCTATTTTCAGAACAAACTACACATGAGGAAGGAATTCTCTTCTGGTTAAAACCCTCCAAACTGAAACTAGGTCTTGGTCCTGTTACTTTATCCAAAATTTATTTTAGCTATGAAGGATCTTCAGCAAGTCATTTACTCACTCTGCACTTGTCTTCTTGGGTTTGTTTAATCCATTAACATGGAAAGAAGTATTTCAAAGCTGTCTTATCCGTGAGAAAATGTACCAAATTTCTTTTGAGACATGCAGACCACATCATACATATGTAATTAATTACACATTACCACAATCACCTCTCCATAGAAAAGAATGTGCCACTTTCAACTCTTAAGAATTTGGGAAGGTCTCTGGTAGCTGGAAGCCATTTTTTCCACATCCTTTTTAGTTTCTTCTGTTATTCAATTTAAGGGGACAGCACAGAAAGGCAGTGAAGTTCTACTAGAGTATTGCTATTCATCCTCTACAGATGTAACTTTGTCCACCAATCAACATGTTAACAAGTTTTCCCATCGTTGCACATACAGTCATGATGTCTGTTCATATTAGAAGACCATTAGGCACCAGATCCTACTTATTTATATAAAACTTGCAAGAATAAGATGCTATCTCTTGTTTGGGACCTCTACAGGTTGCTATAAGAAAATTTCTGATTTCTGTTTAATCTACAAAGCATTTTTGATTTCTTCCTAAACAACACACTGTAGAATCAGAAGATTAAAGATTATTTCTTTATTTGAACCTTGCATGCAGTAATGCATAAAGGACATGAAATTGTAGAAAGGAAACATGCAAGAAGAGTAAAAGAGCAGAGACCTATGCCAAGAATGTCAGTATGAAATAAGTCTTCAAACATCAGTAAACCCCAGAGTCAAATTCTCCTTCCAAGATTTATTACCAAGTATAGAAGTGGTAAGTAATGAAAATACTCATAAATGCCAAAGTTGGATAACTTTTGTCTCCCTGTGGGTTTATTTTTTTTAATTGAAATCTGTTACCAAACTGGATCCCTAGAAAATAAGACTGAAAGCAAACAGAAGAACTGTTCTCTTAGCCTGCTAAATTTGTTTTAAAACCTGCTTTAGACCTGATACAGCTTAGCAAAACAGCAAAAAGTTAACAAGTATTTTTTTTGTCAGATTTTTCTGCATCTACTTTCTTCAGATGCAATAATTACAGACTATTTAACCAAGGACTGCTATATAACCTGGCTCTCAACACTGTACTACCTTTAGAATGTACTTAATGTAACAACATAAATTACAAACATCCTCCCACAGTCAGCATTAGAAAAGGGAAAGTACACATCTTCACCAGTATTTTTACTATACTGAACTAGATGAAGAGGGAGTTTTTGAACAACTGCCCTTTGAGGTATGCCTATATTGCAAATATTATCACAGTCTGAGCGACAGAAGAGATAAAGCCTATGACAGATCTCAGTAAGACCAAGGATTGTTTGAGGTTATTCTTATACAAGATGAATCTAGAAATGCAGCCCATTCCATAAACCAGTTAAATCCTTATCATCAGAAGCTAGAAAAAATAAATCAAAACTAATGTCTCCAAACCATTTTCTAACATGCCATACAGAAAGAGAGCAAAATGTCTCAAAAATGCATGAAAATTTTCCGATAGCTGATATCCAAACTCCAGATTTCTTATCTTGCTGTCTAGGCTAATATACAGTTGCCTATTGCCAATGACCAAAGAATACATTGGCAAAAAATTAAATATTGCAGAAAACGTCAAATAACAAAATGAAAGTTAAACTGAATTGAAATGCTTCCATTAAAAAAGAATTTTGCAAATGAGCACAGAAAAGTGACTTGTATGATAACGATCCAGATGGAAATCAGCCGAAATAGCTTGACTATATGAATAAATTTCATGTAAATGTTATCCTAAAGAACAATTTTGCAAATATTGTGCTTAATGTTAGACCTTTATAAACAGCTGCAAGATGAAAGAACAGAACTACTATTCGAAGGAAAAAACAGCATGTATCAAGTGATTAAATACAATAGTGTATATATTAAATGAGCTCCTTTATTAAGCTTTATGTTTCAAAATAAATTCCCTAACACAAAAACCTACCAAAAAATCTAATCACTTTGTTAGGTTAGTGTGATCACTTAGGCACTCATTCAAGAATTAGCACAATAAATTAATACTTAACAATTAGTTCATTACTCCACTGGGGTCACAAAATATTTCAGATCTAGGAATTACAGACTAACAAATTTACCATCAAAATAACGATGCATCATCAATGATGAATTAGAGCTACCCTGAAATGTTACAGTATTTACAGTATTTTACAATCCTTTTCTGCAGCAGCAAGATGTCACACACATTCAACTCTTCTAAGATTCCTACTTAATAGTAACCTTTTAGTTGTGAATTCCTGTACAAGGCAAAGTGGAAATAAACAGTTAATCACTTCCTTTTCAGAATCCTGACAACTATCAGAATTATAGGGTGGCTTCAGAATAACAGAATAAGGCTTAATGAATCAACTTATCAAATCCTCCATCTTGTGGGGTTTGGATTTTATTATATTCCCCACAAAAAATACAGATACGCATTTAACAAATTCTCTTTAGTAGCTGCTGTGTTGGTAGGTACATACTAGGTAAGATACTCAAACACCGTATTTACCAGCTATCATTATTTCTTAATTGCAGCACTACTGAAGTTGAAGGAACTCTTAAATTCATGGTCTCACATGAAATTGCACTGTTGTACATTACTAAATAATCAACCAGTCTACAGCAAGTAATTTTTAACTATGCAATTACAATACTGTAATTTTGAGATAGTGAGTGCACAAAACTCTTTAGATCTCATAGATATTTAGTTATACAATATCGACTTTCATAAATCACAGCCTTCATCCCCAGTCTGGATACTAAACTCTTAATATTTGATCAGCAGTCAGAGCTTTTCCTACCCTAACACAATGGCCAGTTCACATTCATATACAGCTGCCAAGATGTTTCTTTTTAATAAATTCCCTTAGTTTAATACATATGTTAAACATTTGATTTGTGACAACAGTGCTACACTACTCAGCACCATTTACCTCTGCAGTCACAAAAGACAACTCAAGACGTTGCCCGAGATCACTAATCACCTGTCCAGAGGTGTGCAGGACCCTTACTTCGTTTCTCTTTATGCTAAACTCTGCCTGTCTGGCAGTAGTTAACTCCCTTAATAGAGTAAATGTTAAAATGTACTCATTTTACCCCTGGGTTATAGTGATGAAAGGGATTGCATAAAAGTAGTAGCTATTCCCAGAGCTGCTTCTTCGCCACATTATGTCAGGTTTATGACTGTGTAGCATTCTTGACATCAAAATGGAGAATCAGACACTACCTTCTTCATCTCCCAATAGCTGCTTTAATTAGAACTCAGTATATTAATAATAACTACCTGGTAATAACGTTCATCATCTATACACCATAATTTTCAAAACAGTGCACACATTAAGCAATTAATTCTCAAAACAGCTTTATGTGACAAACAAATTTTATCTCCTTATTAAAGACAGGAGAGCTGTAGATGTGAAGCTAAATGATACTCCCATGAAACATCATTTAGAAGTAAGATTAGACCTCAACAAGCCATGAATATGACAGTACACTCATGCTTTCATCTTCTGCCAATACAACACAAAGCTTTCAAGGTAAGATTTTTAATACAACTATGTTAAAAGACATATAATTTGCAAGAAAAATAAACCAGAAAATGAACAGATTGATTAGCTCAACATTTTATACTTTCACATCATGATGGAAACCTCGGGCTATGTTTTGACCTTTTACATAGCAGAAATAAAGCACCACCAAGATTTCCCAAGTATTCATTACAATATTCACTTCCAAAGTGACAAGTTCCATGGAAACCGCCACACTGCATTTAGTTTTCAGCTTCACTCCTTAGTCATTCTAGTACAAGAGTCCTAATTTCTAAGAATATAGGGATTTGTAAGCTATCTGAATAAGAATACCAAAATATTTTCACTACTATGAATAGTAAACTTGCTCTGTTAATCTGTATTACCTGAAGGATGTTTTGATGGTTTTTGGCTAGTCTAAGGGGAAGAGGAACATTGATCTAAGCCAGGCTAAGATAACTAAGTTACCATAGCAATACCCTTCCAAGAGCAAGGCTTTGTTTGAAGTTGTTCCAGGTTCTGCTCTTTTTTACCAGATGCTCCTCCAGCAGTGCCAGAGTGAACAAAGTTTGGTTTCATACGTGTCAAATATTTGACAGATGCTTCAGTATTTCTCTTCTAGAATTGATGGCCAGTTATAATCTCGTATTTCGCCTCTATTTACAGGAGGCAAGCAGCTGGTGTTAGCTATATTTCTTGTGTCTGTACCATGCAAAAAACAATCAACTTGCTACAGTTTCTTGGTTCAGGGTTGCAAGTTTCCCACCTGCTTCATTTGTAGATGGAGCTCCACGGTCAGGCCAACTAAAATAAGGGTTTACAATCTAGGATGTTTTGTGTTTGTTTGTTTTTTTGGTGTCTTTTTTTGTTCCTGATCCCAATGCTATAAACCATGCTTTAAAGTGGAGGTCTACTATTTGTGCATCTCAAGTCACCAAAAAGGAGTCCAGTGACTTTAAACATGTGACTCCGGTCACATATTCAGGCTTCCATAACCATTAACTCCAGCGATCTCCATTACTGGCTGTGACCCTGACTACCTTGTTTTTCTCTTCTGTAGTATTCCCGTAACAGAAGATGAGGACTTCAGTCTTCATTGCTCACAGGAACAGAAAGAAGCTGAGGACAAACCCAAATAAATTACAATGGACAACACAAAAATTGAAATAGACAAGTTTGGCTCACCAGTGGTATGCAGAATCTAACATATAAATTTTAAAGTCCTTTAAAAGCAACTCTCAATTAAGGAATTTTGTGTTCATGAGGTGCATATTTAGACAGATCTCAAAGTCTTATTGTGTGTATAGGTACATGTAATTTAAAAAAAAGACATAGAGAATGTATGCAATACATTAAAGAGATTCATACTGAAATGTAAAAAAGTAACTGGCTGTCTTAGCAAGATCTGTTCAGTGTACCATCCTAAATAAAGAAGGCTGAATAGAGGGCTCAGATTGGTCTCGATGTAAGCTATTTACCATAAGAAAGAAGAAAATACCCCATGAAGGTCGGGGGCTAAACAAAGATAACGATCATTCCTGCTGAACTGCATTGCCGTTAAGCTGTTGAACAAAAGGAGAAAAACTAAAAGGGCAGTTCAGGAGACAAGAACGAGGATGCACAGAACAATCCTAGGCACGAGGTAATTTAGACTGGATGAAGGCCAAATACTGTCATTTTTTTCCACAGCTTCCTAAGTACACATTTCAAACTTCCTCAGTTTACTCTGTGAGCACACAAAAGCTAAATCAATCTAGAGCCTTTGGAGACCAAGTCTCTGGAGACGACTATGCAGGGGGTAAATTTATATTTTGTTTTAAATGAAAGAAAACCTCCTGACATCTGTCATTCCACTCCATACCCGAAGTTCTGTTGCGTCCTTCAAAACAGCTAGATAACTGTCCCAGAAGTCAGCAGCACAACTTGTTTGCTTTCAGTAAGAGCACGGCATCCCTGTTTTGATGCTGTCTGCCAACTCCAGG
Organism: Dromas ardeola; assembly: GCA_013398915.1. Classification (NCBI taxonomy): domain Eukaryota; kingdom Metazoa; phylum Chordata; class Aves; order Charadriiformes; family Dromadidae; genus Dromas; species Dromas ardeola. The sequence continues at coordinate 12,999 of VYZM01006122.1, forward strand.
TTATTGAATTTGGTGTGTGATGGTAGAGGCTATTATCCTCCAGCAAAAAGTTCAACTTGGGGCCATGAATTACAGAAACAACTTCAAATTTCAGGTTACACACCTGGCTGTGAATGTTATTCTCACTCTGAATTTCTACAACCAGTGGTTATCAGCATTTTCAAAGAGCTTTGAAGTACTGTGCTCTCATCCAAACAGCTAAACCTGCCTTTCTCGGACACATGAGCTATTACCCATCCTATTCATATTATTCCCTAACTCCTACCACATGCATCTGAACACAACCACACAGTTCAGAACTTCTGGAAAGATACATTGAAAGGACACAGGATTACCTTTTAATACGGAAAAAATGCAGGAATGGAGTATTCAGGAAGAAATGAAATACACTAGATGAGCATTTGATGGTGCCACTGCCCATCTCTAAACCTGTCTTCTTCAGCTTCAAATGCAGTGAGGCAACCGTTTTCCTGATTATTCAGTAAAAGAGAGGGTTGCCCATCTCATTATCCATTGACACAACACAAAGAAAAAAGAAACAGGTTTTTGAACCTTAAAATATTAAGAAGAATGCTTCTGGGTAGTCCAATAGCACTAGGAAAAGTGCAAGAAAAAGGAAGCTGGGAAACCTGACACAAATTTCTTCCAAACACCTGTTAGCAATGCCAACCATTTCTCTAGGTAAGTCCTCTTGAAACAAACAAGCTGTGATGTTCGGTTGGTTTATTAGAGAAAAAAAGCAACTACAAGCTCTGTGCAGCTTACGTCAAGTTATCTTTTACTACTTTACCTGGCACATTGTTAAAAGACAACAGATCCAGCTAAATTAGGAAAACACGAGGTAAGCCCTGTTCTTCACACAGTTAAGTGTGCTGCTGGATGGGCTTTTAACTGTCCTTGAGCATACAGAAGCTGCTAACACAGCTGTGCGGAGCAAGGAGACTGTAAGATTGGAATTGGACTGAAAATAGTTAGCTCTCTTCAAAGGCTTTGTGGAGCTTAGGCACAAGGGTATGTCTATGGCTCTTCTACTCTTTGCTTGAAGTCTCTGGCTGAAAGAAATAGCGACATGTCCGGCAGCATAGGCTGAGAACAATTCTCAAGCCTTTGGGATGCCTTTTTCATAATGACACCAGTTGTCTCCTCTCTACAGTGAAGTAAACTGTACTCTAACAAGATTTCAGTGGTATGATCTATATCCAAATATTGCGTGACTGAGCAGCTGCCGTACTATTGTTCATGTCAATGAAATGAAATCAGAGATGCTACACAAAAATCACAATTCATTTGAAAAGAACTGGTTTAAAACAATCCTTAATTTATAAATATAAGTGCAGCTGTAGAAATGCAAAGGTGTCCATCCTATAAAACTTATTTCCTTACATAAATATGCCAAAGCAAACAAAACAGACTTGAAAATTAAAATGGATTAAAAAGGCCAGTACCAGATACAGTCAAGTATAGGCATTACAGTGAGGTGAACTTATTAGTGACTATCAGAATATTTTTCTCCCTCAGCTAAATGACAGCTGCACCTAATCTGTCTAAAATATCTTCAGTGTAGCATAATGCAATGGAATGGAAATAGGTCAAAGGAGAGAGCCAGCAACTAGATGATAACAAGCTTCAACAATAGCCAGAAGTGCCAGGTCAACTCGATTTTGACCCCAACATTTTGGTTTCTGAACTGACCCAGAAAGCTTTTCATAATTTAAACAGTTGATTGTGCTCCAGTTCAATGACCATATTGTATGAAACTTCATATGTAGAGGGGAAACTGATATAGAAGTGAAATACTAATCAATTTGTGTCAGCAGAGGAGAGCATAATGTGGAAAGAGAAGGCTAGAAAGCATTCACCAATGCTACAAATTGATCCTCCCACCTGCTTGTTTACCAGTTACACCCCATGAGTACTTCCCTTCAACGTTTTTCAGTGGAGCCACTTTTCACAGTTCTTTGTAGGTTCTTTTGGAGAATTATTCATTCAGGGAAGAGAAATCATCAACATCAATCATAAGTTTGTCTCATTTCCTCATAAATGAGACAATGCCAGGTAGGTGATCATTCAAAAGGAGTAAGTTGATGGAAGCATATCTGTAACACCACCCCTGAGTACTCCAATGCTTACTGTCATCACATTTCCTTCTTTGAAGCTTGCTAAAGCAATACTGCAGTGCTACAACACACCAGAAAACCAATTGTTTAATAAGCCTCATTTATGGCAATTCTGTTGCCCTCCTCAACTCTTACTTTACCATCCTTCTCCAGAGGATTCAAAATGTTTCATGTACACAGATACAACACAGATGGAAACTTTACAGTGAAGGTTAAGTTTGTTGGTTTTTTACAGTCAGCTTATCAACATAATAGTTAGACACTTCCATAAAACAAAACAGAAGACCATATAAGTTTCAAGAAAAAACCCTTAGAAATGAAGTTTTGAACAGCTCTAGTTAACACTTTCAACCAAACTGCAAACCTCAACTTTTAAAGCACGAGCTCTCTTTGACCGTGCCGTCATTCTCTGTTCTGTTTTGCTTTTCAGTTTTCCCACTCAGAAACCAAATATTTTGTATTTTATTATTTGTATGAAAGAGACCTTATCCTATCTGTTAAGGTTTTTATTTTTGTTAAAAACACTGGAAAAGAGCTATGCATAAGACAACACAGTAAGTAAATCTTATCTGTCAAGTTATATATCTGCTTCAGAAAATTGCACCTCTTCCCACAAGACTAGTGTTCTAGGACTAATTTCTACGTATCAGTTAGGCAGCAGTTTGTAAGTCACACTCACTGAGTTCAATAGAAGAAACAGCTTAATATGAGGGCAAGAAAGAACGGAACTCAACCCTATGAATTTCTTACTATTATTTGCTAAAGTTACAATAAAGGGACATTAAAAAAAAATATTCCATAACGCTTCAATCATTTTCTCAGTGACGCTGAATCAAGCTTAGCAGCGACACAGAATAGTTGGGGAAAGACTTCATTACTTATTTTTAGTCAGAAAGCAAACAATACAACAAAGAGCAGGAACTTAAAAAAAAAAAAGTCGACACCGAATCACAACAGGCATACAAATTAAATCCAAGCAGTAGGGCCAATAAGAAATGTTCATATGATTATGCGTTATGTGGGCCTCAAAAGAACCCTCTCCCGAGTCACATACACACCCCAATGAAATGCTAAAGATACTCCCTAGGTCAACATTTCCTTTCCATACCACTTTTACCACTTCTACTTGAAGTGGTCTTTAAGTGTGAAGAGCTGGGTGTCGGCTTATCAACAATAGCCCATTCCTGATACAATCTGCACTGCAGACCTATAAAGAGATTTTATATATTGCCTAGAGACTTTAAAATATGATAAGTAGATGAAACCACAAGCTGCAGATTAGCTAGTGCTATTAAAAAGGAAAGTCATTCCGAGGGATAAGTTTTGCACAGAAATGTTTAGCAAGTTTCTGTTTCTTTTTCAGCTGAACCAAGATCCAGCAAATCCCTGACACTAGGATAACTGGGATGTAGGAAAGTTTCATTAGAATGACAATCCAAGAGTGCTTTGTTAAAATACAAAACTCTATTTGCATTTGCTGCTCAAAACAGTATTGAAAACAAACCAGATGTTACTTTCATATTCAAAATTGGGAGACTTTTTGAAGTAGCCGCACACTAGGATAAAAGCTCACAAAATAAAACAAGAAAAACAAAGAAAGAAAAAAAAATCCCTTTCACCACCTGACAGAACAAAAAAGTTCCTATTTGCAATTTACGCTAGGCAACACATACAATGAAATTACGCAGTACTGAAGACTCTTGTCTGCCAGAGCATCCAAAATTATTGTTGGTACTGCAGAAAGAATTGCACTGAGTAAAGAGAAGCTTACAAGAGACCACCTGGGTACTCATGTCCCCTGCTCTTCCTTCACACATGTCCTGCTCAGCAGGGCCAGCCAGACTTTTCGTCACCCGCTAGTAGGCACGATGCCCACAGAATGCACCCAACAGCCAGAAACAAAGAGAAGGCCAGAAGAGCTATGATATGCCTCTAAGGAGTAAAGCAGGCAAACTTATGGGCTGTACCAGTGCCCAGACCTTTGCAAATGCAAGGAGTAAGCTAAAGAAAACTGCCGGGCAGTTCTGACACAAAACAGCAAAGCAACAACAAAGAACCCAAAAAAAGAATTTTTTTTAAGAGCCCCAACCAAAACACCCCAAAGAGAAAAAAAAAAAAAACAACAAAACAAAAACCACCCCCCCAAACAAACAAACAAAAAAAGCAGCCCAGAAAACACAGCAGCAAATTTGTTTTAATTCAACTCATATACACAGGACAATTCCCAGGCAACACCTCAGACATTACCAAGGCACCATAAACTTTCAGTCATGACAAAGCCACGCTTAGAGTCACCCTTATTCAAAAGTTCATATTGCTGCCTCTAATTACAGCCGCTGTTTGGCTTCACTAAGGCAGACGCCCGCCAAACACCGCCCGCCGCCTACCCGGGCGCACGACGCCCACTGCAAGCGGGTGGGAGGAGCGGCCACCATGGCGGCCCGGCCCGGCCCGGCCCCCCCCCCCGCCCCGCCCCGGCCCCGCACCTNCCCTCTCCTCGCGGGAATTACCGAGGAGCTCCAGCCGCCGCCGCCGCAGCCCTGAGGGAAAGGGGAGGCGACCGTTAACCCGGCGGCGTTTAAATATCCCGCCGGCGTCACGTGGCCCGCGCGACCGTTAAGGGCTCGCTGCCCAAGGGCCCCTCACGCAGGGCGGGCTGCAGGCATCTGCTGAGTGGGCTTGGGAGGGCAGCAGCTGAGGGTCTCACACGTTTTCTCTCACTGAGTAGCAACAAACGCTGAAAAGGCTGCAAGTTTTAAACTGAACACATTTATGCTTCTGGTGTGGTCAGAAACACAGGTCTTCGATCTTCGTCAGCTTTTTCTAATACGTGCTCGCAGCAGAGCTATGGTTTCATCGTGTTCCGTGGTGAAACTGTGTTTCGTGAGGAGATCATGGTGTGCTTTCTCTGGGGCTATGTGAGCAAGGGGAACCGCGTGGCGTTTGAATGCTTTTAAAAGCTAAGCCAGTCATTTTATCAAAAGATAAAGCACGTGCAAAAGGCTGAGTGGCTGAACGATAACGAAAGTAGCACACACAAAAGAGAGGAACCAGAGCCACTCCAATAAAAACTTTCTGGAGTCAAAGAGGCTCTCACTGACGAGCCTAACCCAAAGATTAAGTAAAGCTTGAAAATTAACAGAAATTGTTATGAATAAGCATCTCGCCGCAGAACTTTATGTTGTAAAATAGCAAAGTACAGAGCTCACTTCCTCTTCCCTGCTCGGCCACCCTGCGCCTCGCAGCCTGCCGCCGGCTCAAAAGCAAAGGTGCCAACAGGATGGTCTTTCCTTGGCATTTACCTTTTTTGTTCTTTCTTGCTTTGCTATTTCTCCTGAAGTAGAAATCACTCAACGTGGAAGGGTATGGCATTTTTCTAGGTATTAAAAGGTCAAGACTTAGGGCTGCGTGCAAGAGGAGTTCGCCTTTATGGCCTTTTTCCAATATTTAGGCATCACTCTCAGTCACAAAACCCACTATCTAATGTTGATGCTTAAGTTTCCATTTGTAAAATTGCACAGGCTCTTAAGTTTTGCTGCTCTGCACACACTCAGCCATCAGTGGTGTGATAGCATAGATTTGCCTAGTGTCTAGTTTTCACTTAAAAGCTCTGCCAACACTCATAGGAAGAGGCTTTTCCCTGCCTGTTCCGTTTGCTGGATGGATTCAGCGGTACGCGGACTGCACTGGCTCAGGAGCACAGAGTTAAAAGGGGCTTCCTGACCCCTCGGGTCCTGGCTCCAAAGCCATTCGTTAAAAATGCCAGAGAGATCTCCTGTAGGCAGGTCCACGCACCGTCTCACAGCTGAGGAGACACAATACTTCCCTGTGCCCATTCACAGGGCCTACTCAAACGTGCTGCAATTTCACACAGATGGAGCAGTAATAATAGAGTCGTGGGGCTAATAACGTCCCTATAAGAGCAGTAGCTTTACTAAATAAAGCTCCCAGGTGTGCCTAGTGTAAGATCATGACTCACTCTGTAGAGATGGGTTGAAAACAAACCTTAATACCTGCTCATGATCTGATGCAGAGAAAATTCCCATCTGGCTCCATATCTGTGCTTGGCTTCATGCTAAGTGGATTAGCAAAACACCAACCAAACACATCTGAATTTCATGCTCTTTGCTCTTTCTGTCAGCTTACTAACACATGTTCTCCACAGAATTCAGATTTTCTCTTTTGTGAAAAACATAATACATCAAGTGCAGATTTCTGTGCAAACCTTGCCAAAATCCTACCTGTAGCTGGAGCCAAACCCCAATGCCACAGAGGTTAGTAGAAATAATGCCTCAAAGCCAAACAGTATATAAAAATAAAATAAAAAAAATTCTTCCTGATCTCCCAAAGTATATCAGAAGAAACCTGGAGGCCTGAGATTAATACAGTATAAACACAGTGCAAATAAACAGTGTGATTGAGCCTTCTACCATGGTTTTGCAGATGCGCAAGTAGAGCAGAAAAACTAAACATTACTAGGACAGACTAAGGTGACGAAGATCTTGTTGAAGAGGGCAATGTTTATGAGAAAAAGCTAGTAGCCCCACTTCTCTTACACTATCCTTTCCACACCTTTATCTTTTAAATTGAGTTGCTTTAATTTTATGCATCTGCTGGATTCGAATGCCATTATTTAATCATCCAGAGGCAATCTCTCTAAATACAAAGCATCAGGCCCATCTCTGGGGCCATGCTGTCTCAAGAAGTTTTGGGGATGGTCCAGTCATCAGAGTAAAGGAGAGAGGCCCTCCAGCCTCCTTCTACCCTGTTGCAATGAAAGGATGGATAAAGAGGTAGCACCCTATACTTGAATTTTGCATCCATTCTTTACCCCTACAGACCGCACATGCAGGGAGCAGATGATAGATGTGCCAAGCATACAGCAAGAGCCACGGAGCCAGTACCGTGCAGATCAAAAGATGTCCCAGTCTCCCATCCCAGCACTTGGGTGCCTTGCAGAAGCACCAATCTTATGACTTTTGCTGAACATTAAGAGTGCCCCTAGCCAAAACATTTGCTAGTCTACTGGTTTGGTTGACCACAGCTTAGGAAAGCATCCAGGGAGTTAGACTTGAACGCCTTGGGTGACAGCCTTTTCCGTGGTAGACTTATTATTTGGCACACCTTTCTCAGCTAAAAGAAGGGCCACTGTTTCAAGAGTTTTTGACATATTCCTAGACAATACGTGTGGAGTTTATCAGTATTTGTGCTGAAAGTTCTTAAAATGTGTTTATCTAGAAACAGTGTTTTCTTCCAGCAGCTGTGTGTTCGCACTACAGTGTATTGAGCTTGGGTTTGGGTCAACGTATTCAGAACAAAGCCATTCAGCTACTACAGCTTTTACTAATAAGGAATTAGTAGATGTCAGCCTGACACCAGGCTGACATCTGAATGAATAAGTGTGTTACATGAGATTGTTCAGCAGATGTTTTATTGGTGCAACCATTAGTCAGAGATTACTTCCTTGTAATTCTCTGGCATTCCTAGAGGATGATTGATATCCAGTGTCATGTCACAAATTTCTGTTCTTCACTCCTCCGCGTTTGAGGGACTACCTGTTGTGGACCACAACAAAAATCTCTTAATACCTGATTTTGGACCTATAGACACCTTTTAATAGAATTACAGAAGCAAAACTAATTGACGTAACTTGAAAGAAAACGAACTCTCTCGGGGAACATTTGAAAATTTTTGAAGTATGGTTCTGTTGGATAACGCGCTATCTTTAGACAACCACATTTTTGGAGAGGAAGAAGAGGGAGAACAGCCATCAGACTTCAAAGCATTTCTAATATTTGGGATGAGGCACTGCATTAGGAAGCCTGTTGATCATTTTTATCATTAAATGCTTCATGAATTTTGCTTCCTCTTCTCTTGTAATCCATGCTTGTTTCTTTCTGAAAGCCTTCCCTTCAGCTGTTTACAATAGCACAGTGGCACTGAAAAAGGCTCAATTAGAATTTGCCTGTTCCTGAATAGTCGCTTTCATATGTGTCTATTCTTCATGGGAGTCACTAAACACCTGCCTCTTTCTTTCTCCCCTGCCTCATTATTGTTATCTCTTCATTCTGCCTTCCGTTTTGTGTTTTTCATCCTAATTAAACACCTTTCACATCTCAAGTTACAGAACTAAGGTGATGTATACCAGCTTCCCATAATTCACTCTGGATGCATTATATCCATGGCTACTCCATGCACTTTGTGTAGTACTTGGGACAAGCTAAAGTGGCTCCCACCCCCTATGCAGAAAGTGTGTGTGAATCTTGGCAGATGCTCCGTTTCTCAGAAGGGGAGAATCAAGGGGCATAACGTTGGCGGTAGCAAAGGGACCCACAAAGTAGCAGAGGCCAGGGACTGTCCTGTGTGCCAGAAAAAGGGATTAAAACTCCCAGTTGTGCTCTAACTCCAGTCTTCTCAGGATTCAACTTTAGATCCTGCCAACTATTCTAGGATAAGTGCCTTGCACAGGAGGGCTCAGTCACAGTTGCTTCCTAGGCATTAGAGGAATTAATACAATCTTTAATAATCTTTGCAAAAATCGGGCTCTGAGGTTTTATCCAGCATACAAGCTAAGCACTGAATCTGGATCAGGACTCATGTTTCAGAGCTGTACATTAATCAGCTATTCTGTATGGTCATCTTTTTTAATACTTAATGGATTTTTGCTGCTTGTTTAGCAAAAGAACCTCTCTGTTAGCCATCACCTGCAGATCTTGTTTGCTATGTTCTTCCGCGTTGCTTCTCTAATGCTGTGTTGTACCTCAGCCTTTCAACCAGGCTGAGCTTTTGAATGACAGCTGCACACTGGGTTTTCTTCACTGGGATTTTAGGGTAGCTTTGCAACCCTTAATTGTGGCTGAAAGACAGAATTGGTTCCTGTGTGCTTCTTTAAGGTGTCATACAGATTAAGAGCGGTTCAGATTTTTCATTCACTTGCTTCCCATCAGGAGAGCCTGCACAATTATTTTTTATTCCTTTACACTGAGATCAAATCTATGAGGAAAATATGTGCTCAATTCACCCTAATTTCAACTGATACGTAACACGCACCCACCTCCCCCCCTGCATTTCATTAACTGCAGGCTCATGTAGTTAGAAGACACTTTACCAGAGCAAAACAAGGAGGCATGCACGTGCAAACAAAAATATATGGAAACTTTAAAGGATTTTATAGAACCTAGTAAGTAAAAATGATAAAAAATACCTGAAAATCTACATTATTATTGAGTCATTGGAAAGGAGCAAACCGAATACACAGGAAGAAAATGAGGCCACAGCACACATTGTACTGAGGGAGCGTTAGCAACAACAGAATTCTAGTTTCCAACCAAGAGATCAAGAAATCCCTGGGTTAGCTGTTTATGAATCATTGTACAGATACAAGCCTTTTGAATTAAGTCTTCCTTGATTTACATCAACAAGTTCATCTCTGAATTGCTGCCCTGAGGGATCTAGATTTAGGTTTGGAAATATCTGCTTGCATTAGTTCAAGTCAGCTGTATCTGGAAAGCAACATGAAAAGCCCAGAGAAAAAGCATCATCTACTGATTAGTCCCAGCTGTAGTGTGGTTGTGGGAACTCATGTGGACTAGTGGGCTTCAAAGCCAGCACTTCTCTTCCATTCAGTCTCCACCAGCTCACAGTCTCTCCATGATCACTCCCTTAGAGTAGACAAGAAGAGAAGAAGTGGGGTCAGATACAGGCCGATTTCAATTCAAAACACAATAGCTCCCCTGGAGAACTGTATCACACTAGAATTAGCCTATGTAAAACCCCAGGAGCTTGCTCTCTTTTCCCATCAAAATTAAACCTCTGTTCTTCACCCTGAATTCCTATCTGGAACCACTTCCTCATCATTATTTTCACCATTTCTGCTTTGCAATGGCATCAGCTTATTTCACTGCCCATCATGCCCAGATGCAAGAGCCAGTCTAGTGTAGTCATAAAGTGTCGTTGGTGGTAGCCTGCCAGTGAAGCGGAATAGAGTGGGTCTTTCAAATAATTCCTGGGACACTTCTAGAGGTGAAATGGCTCTTTTTCCTGGCATTACCTACAAGCCTACAGATTGTCATGATTTTACAGTAAAACCATTGTCCACTAGAAAATAAACTGAGGCCCCAGTTGCTCATCCCTGGAGGAAAATGAACAGTTCTGCTAGCTGAGCTGTCTTCACTTGTTTGAGTTCAGACCAGTCACAGAGAGAGAAAAGGCTTGTATCCCTCTGCTAATAATTCTGTCCACCTCAGTCATCAATACCTTAATACCTCCTAAAGAAGCAGAAAACTGCCTCTCACAACAGTAGATTGGAGCTAATGAAAAACTTACTTCTCTCAGAGATGGGAAAACCTTAAAAATGTTAAGTGAGCAACAACTGAAAATTTAATTGTATTTATAATGAAAATAATTATGTTAGTAATTGTATCTTGCACAGCTTTTTCACACTAGTACCTACACTTTAATCAGATTAATGGTATCAACTACATATTTTAAATGCCAAAAAGACTTTCATAATATAGTCCCAGAGGAACTAATTGAAGAAAAAAGAAAAAAAAAAAAAAAGATACACAGTTAATAGAACTACCAGAATACACTAAGGCACAAATGGAAATATACACTCAAGAAAGAAGCAAAGGAAATGAGTTGAGAAAACCAATTCTTTTACAAGGAGAAATACATTTTTTTAATGAACTGCAAATCTAAGCATTTCTAATCTTCTGCAGCCTTTGATGTCAAAGAGATCAGGTTCTAAAATCATGTCTGCTTTGCGTTACAAATACAAACGGTCCTTTCCAATAGAGATAGTACCAGGCAGCATAACTTCTCCCTAGTCCTTGAGTATCGTCAGTGGAGAGATAGAGGTGGCCAACAGGCAAAGCTGAGATTGCACGTCATCAGCCTGGCCTGAGATGGGCTGCGGGGTGCTGCTCCACCGCACCATGGGGAAAGCCAGGCAGTTCTCCCACAGGCACAGCAGCTTAATCTGAATAACTGAAGAGGCATTTTCTCGAGGGTAAAAACAAATCTGAGGGAATTACACAAGCAAAATGAGGGAGCACTGATATAGGAAGCAGCAGAATGAAATAGTCCAAAGCGTCCAGGGCATGTGGTAGGAGAGGAGGAGATCTTCCATGCATAGCAAACACTGCATTTATTGAAATTAATCCCAATCACTTAAGGGTGAAAGAGAGCTTAAAATTGTTTCTATATTTGCCCCATTAAAAATATCTGTCCCCCCAAAGGTTTCAGATAGCTTTTTCAAAGAAAAGTGTTAACTTTGAATTTTCTCTTTAAAATAATTTGGTGTCAGATTTAGATACTCACTTATTTGAAATTCAAGATAAAAAGGTCAACTTCTGGTGGATTTTCTCTTTGTGGCAGCAAGTGGAATTCCTGGAAAGAAGTAGTGCTTTATTAGAATGATAGTGCTAGGAATTTAAACTATTTGCTGATAGAAGCAGGAAGATATGTTTGATGTCTCTAAACTTTAAAACAAAGAAATTTTAAAGCTCCTTCTGTCTTTGTTGTTAAAAGCATCATGTCAGATTCATAATAACCCATTTTAGTTTTTGCTCCTTACATTACTGAAAGGAACTAGTACTTCTGAGCTTTATCACATGGGAGCTTGCATGATAGAGAAACTTGACTTTGCCAGAATAGCATCTTCTGTCTTCTCTGCATAATGCATTCAGTTCAGATGCGTGTTGCTCTTTCTCCTGGCAGTTAACATGTGCAACGGTGTGTTTATGCAAGTTTGACCTTCCTGTTCTTCCCTGTCTCATTTCTGTTTGCATGAGCACTGTGAGCTGATAAAGTGAAGTACGTTTTTAAGGTCTCTCTGCTTTGAAAAGCCTTGAAAAGAAGACACCTCTCTCCTTGACACAAAGCTGTTAAAAATAGACCAGACATATTCCTTCCCAGCACAATCATGACACAACAGTTAAAGCGCTTTGTTTGTTGAAGCAAGCAGATGACTAGCGTACAACATACTTGTGCTGTGCTTAGCAAAGCGTCCATGAAACAAAATTAGTTAACAAACCTGCATACCCTGCCAGCTGGATAAGTGACTGGCTCTGTATAGACCCCAAGCAAGCCTTGAATGTTTTAAGGACAATAGTTATCAAACACCATAAAACCACATACGATTGTAACCAAGGTTGCCTTACTAATTGTCCTTTTTTTTCCTTTTTCTAAAAGAACAAAACACTTGCCCTGGGCAGAGTTGATGCCATGCTCCCACACCTTTAACCGCCCAAAAGGAGAAGGGCTAGCATCTCTCTTGATTTTATCAGGGTTTCAAAATGACTTTTTTCTTTAATCTACAGCTGAATGTCCCTTTCTCCAATAAACAGTTACTCCCATTAATTAAACAGAAAATTAGAGTTAATTAGTTTGCACCAAGTAACATTGTTGTAATAGTGGCTCCACAGTTATCTTTTCAAAAGCATGCTAGGAGGTACTTTGCAACTCAATGAAATTAGCTAAATAAATAATGGGGATTTTTTTTCTCACTTTTAAGCCAAAAATCAGCTGATAATCACATTTATTAAAGGAAAAGCCTAGCTGTGGCTTTTTTAAAAATCAACATGAAATCATGAGAAGGGTTTAATTTCCAAGTTCACATAAACGTAATTAAATGTTAAGCTCTCCCACAGAAAAAAATACATTCAAAAAAAGACCACGTTCCTGCAGACTAACTCATAGGAACATAGGGATTGGCCTTTTTAATTAAATCAGCTGATCTTCAAATCATTTATCATATCTTGGAAACGTATTTCAAAGATGGATGTAATAGTCAACACTGCAAAAATATAGGAAATTACCCATGGCAAGGCTAGCTTTTCCAAACCGGAGATTATTGGTTTAATTGAACCTCCAAAACCAGCAGGTTTCTAGTGATATTCTCTGACACTGTCAGTTGTGGAGATCCATTATCAGTAGCTTATGGCTTTGCCACATTTTAGCACCATATTTCCCATAAGCTTTATATATATTGAGAAAAATGTTTCAGTCATTTACCAGAAAGATTCTGGGGAAAAAGCTTATAGGTTAATCTGTAACACGAGTATCTTAAAACTGTTTAATTGGGAAATTTAATACCTCTGTAGTTTGGCAAATGGACTTAAAAAATTGTGACCCGTTGTGGCATAGGAGAGCTGTTTCCACCAGAAAACAAGACTAATATCACCTCAGTTTCTGACCTGGGTCAGTACGTGCTTTCATGAGAGAGTGTTTCATTGCCTACTCATATTTTGTTCATATGAACTGTGGATTGTGGTCAGAGAGGTGTAATGGAACCTGTATCATTAATATTGCATTTGTTGCAAAAAATCGTAGTGTTTAAAGTGCGGCAAGGAGCTGAAGGAAAGAGAAGACAACCTTATGGTTTAAAAGGATACAAGCTGCTCAGGAGAACTGCATTTTAACTCTGCCAAAAAAAATCCCTCATATTGTTGGGCAACTAATGGAAACCAATACCTTTCATCAGGCACCTATTAAAGTGGATGTCATTCTTTTTGTGAGGGGTATCTGAGTCTGGTTTGCAGAACGGCTAATCAGAACTGTTCACTGAATGAATGCATTAGTATAAATGGCTAAGTTATGTCTTATAAATTGGATATGAAACAAACAAACGAACCTCTGCACCTTATGTCCTTCAGCTCCTCATATGTAAAATGGGAAGAATGTCTCACAGATGTGTTGTGAAGATAAAGACATCAGTTTATGTTAAGTGCTCAGATTCCATAGCAAATAAAACACAAACAAAAGCCTCTGAGGGCATTAGTAAATCTTCCATCCAAAGGGAGTCAGAGTGGTGCAGTAAATAAGGCACTGAGGCCACACAATTAATGAGAAAGATGTAAAAAAATGTGTTAAATAGCTAGCCACAGTGTCAGTGTAGGGCATGAGAAGAGAGGTCGTGAGCCAAGAGCAGGGAATGAGGCAGGAGTCTGGTGGAAGAATAAAGCAAACTGACTTAAATGGTGAGTTAAATGGATGCAGTGATAATTTTGATACTCCCTAACTTTTTAGCAAATTCATTTTATATTATTTTCTTTGCTCTATCATAATAATGTCAGCAGAAGTGCTATTTTCTGATGGAGTTCCACAGATTTACTTTGTACAAGAAACACATTAGATGCAAACAGTTTTTAACAACTAGGTCAAAGAAAGTATAATAACAACGTTAGAATCAACAAATGCTGTAATTATATTGTACTTCAGGAATAATCAATCCCTCTTAGAAATGCTTCAGCATCTATATTTTATTTTATCAACTCATGAATTTAGTGTTCTTGCAGCACTCCACTCACCAGGTTTTCTTTGTTAATGGATAGTGTGAATAAAAAAACCCACCAAGATACAAAAACTGCAGTTGAATTATTCATGGTAATGATTTCACGCCTAAACATTATGTGAAAACCACTAACTATGGTGTTAAAATAAGAGGTAGCTTGACTTACTAGATGATTCTTAGAATGTTTCACTTGTGAAAATGGATTCTGTACATGTTACTTGATGCAATATAACTGAATGTTGCAAAAGTTTAACTCCAAGGTCTTGGGTGTTGGAAAGCGTTGGCGGGCAGTGGGTTTGCATTTGTATTCACTTAGAGACATATGGACAACTGTATGGAGGTCCTTAAAAGAGAAGGCAGCCCACTGTCAAGTAATCTGAATCGCCCCTGGATAATTTTGGGAAAGTTACAAATCCAAGAAAAGAACTGGAAAGCACTAGCTCAGAAGACCCGGCACCAGGTAGCAATTTAAAGGGCCCAGACTTAAAACCCAGTCCACAGCCCAGCCTCACAAGCACATGACATGCCTGAAAGTGCATAAAATCAAACATGTGAAGTTTAGCACAAGAATGTCAAATCCTCATGAATTATCTAAATAGCATCTACGAAAAAAGTTAATTCTTGTTCTCATTGCAGATGGGAGCTTAAAGATGAGTGGGCTTATAACTTACAGCATGATTGTAGAAGGCTGGGGTTGTTCAGCCTGGAGAAGAGAAGGCTCCAGGGAGACCTTATAGCGGCCTTCCAGCACCTAAAGGGGACCTACAGGAAAGAGGGGGACTTTATCAGGGAGTGTAGTGATACGAGAAGGGGGTAATGGTTTTAAACTGAAAGAGGGGAGACTTAGGTTAGATATTGGGAAGAAATTCTTTACTGTGGGGGTGGTGAGACACTGGCACAGGCTGCCCAGAGAAGCATCCCTGGAAGTGTTCAAGACCAGGCTGGATGGGGCTTTGAGCAACCTGGTCTAGTGGGAGGTGTCTCTGCCCATGGCAGGGGGGTTGGAACTAGATGATCCTTAAGGTCCCTTCCAACCCAAACCATTCTATGATTCTGTGATGATTCTATGATCACCTCTAGAGCGCATTCTGTGCTTTTGCCATGTATGTTCAGACTTCTAAGTTTCACTTAACATAGCATTTTCTACAGAAAAAGACATCCCTGCTCTGCTAGTGCTGGTGGTCAAAATGGTCTTCAAGTGCAGCCTTGCTCCCCGTTCCTAGTTCTTGTGGAAGGCCAGGTACCATGGCATGAGGCTGCAACGAATGAGAGGGTCCCTCTAGGTGGGAGTTTGGTGCCCGTGTAGCACCATAGCTCCTCACCGGCTCTTTCATGCCATGTCAGTCAGGAGGCTGAAGTGCTATCGCTGTCCTGATGGCATATGGGACCAGTGCAAAACCACAGGCCTGGAGTGGAAATGGATGCAACGCTAGTTCCATGGTCGCCTCTGTTTTATCTTATTTTCCCTTGATGGATCCTGGAAAAGAGCTTACATAGTCTCTTTTGGCTTTCAGCAAAATGCTGTAACTGAACTATTTTCAGCTTCCAAAAAATTATGTTTTCAATGACAAATTTAAACTAATTGCTGTTTTTGCTATTACTTCAGAGCCTTGCATTTTGTTCGATCAGCTCTAATATTTATTTGTGGGTGCCACTCAGGAAGCAATTTAGCCCATCATCACTTCTACAGTGAAGTGCTACAAACTTGGTTTTAAGCCAGAGGTTACTATACACAGGGTAAGTAACAAGCACGAGTGGTGATTTGGCTCAGACGGAGCTCTTCCTGGGATGCTGGCTCTTGCACAAGAAGCAATATTTTTGCAGCCCTTGGAAAGGGCAGCACTAACTTAGAACTGCAGGACAGCAACATCTGTTGAAGCTTTGGACACTACCTCTCCTTCTCTTTCAGGCCTGGAGACTAACTTGAACCTCCAGGTACAGCCATAGAGCTGAGCCAGCTCCAAACTTCTCAGTTCTGTAGATAAAACTGAGTTTTGCAGTGGTGGTAGAACAGGAGGGAAAGGAAACAAGGACTGGAGGAGGGACGAAAATTCAGATTTAAAACAGGGCTTTGGTTAGAGGACCAGTGGTACAGGCAGCTGACTGTGATTCTTCTGCTGCCTTAATATTTGACTCAGCCTCTATTACAGACCATCCCTCCTTGTCCTTCCTATCACAAACAACTGTGCCACCCCCACAGCTGTGCTTCCCTTATTCTCAAATGTCTCTTGGCTGACATTCACAAGGGAAAGAAGGAAGTTGGTTTAGGTCAAACTATCAGAGGACTCCTGCTGCTACTGGGAAGGTCCATGACCTGTGAGACCTGGCAACCTCATCAGCATCCAGCACAGGAGCAGGTTAGAGGTGAGGGCAACTCTTCAGGTTAAAATAGCTGATTTCCTGTAATTTGGAAGCTGCCACCTTTCTTTGCCTATGCCTGTGCAACCTCCCCTACAATGCAGGACACTCAGACCCTTCTGGGCACTTTATTGGACATGTATGTGGTCCTTGTACTCATGTGAGGTTTGGCTCCATGCTCAAGAGCACACCTTCAGCCTCTTAAGCAATTAGACTACAGTTTATGTGCCTGTATGCTCAAATCTCAAGGCTGTTTTCATTTAGCTGTTCCTCAAACAGGCTCCTCTCATAGCACTGGGAGCTTGCCTTAGTGAAAAATATCAGGGGGAAAATAAAGTACTGTTGTTGGTACTTAGCTCACAGGCAGGACTGAAGGACAGCAGAAGAATGATGCTTAGCCACCTCAATGGAAAAATAAAGTAACGCCATTTGAACAGCAGCAACCTCTATAGGTTCTCTTAATTTATGGTAGATATATGCGCCATTTGGTTTTGGAAAAATTTCCTTCAGTCTGGACTAGGAGGAATTTAGCACTTTCAGTGAAACATACCATCAATTTTGTTGTGATTGAAAATGAAAGAACATTTCCTTTTTATGTTTCTTTTATCTTCTTTGTTATGACTGTTTTTGAATAAAAGGTTCAACATGCAGGAAAGCGAAAAAAAGAAAAGAACCAAGACCTTTATTTTAGTCCATTTCTCCTGTTATGTTTTAAAGTGAAACAGATGAAGTTTCCTCAGACAAACTACACTCCTCGCTTTTGTTGCCTCATTGTGTATAGTGTGTGTATGTGTAAAGGAAAAAGAAATCTTGCCTGAGATCTCTCAGCTGAAAATGTGGGCATGTTATTGGAAAGCTGCAATCTTTTGCTTTATTTTTCACATGGCAAAAGAAAACTTATACACATCATATCTGGCATTAGAGAGACTAAAATGATGCAAGCCCCGCTTGGGCTTCCCATTCAACAACCTAGGATGGGAAACAACGCAGCTTCTGAGCTGCAGGCAATGTCACTTTGTGGGATAGCTGTGCATGACAGTAGCTTAACTACACCTGTGACAAAATACAGACCACAGGGTTGTTTCGCTAGGGGAGGGATCAATAACGCAGACTTTGATTACTTAAAAAGAAAATAGGGGGGGAAGAAAAGGTGATAAAGCTAACCAAAATTTGGAGAATTGCCTGCATCTATATATCCTATAGCAGAACAGGAGAGAAGTTTGCCCAGCAACAGAGGCAGTGACTGCAGCCTTCTGCAAAAGGAGGGTGAGGCTCATGCAATTGTCATGTCTCAGATTTGTCCTTCAGAGCTTGGGATTCATATTCTCCCTATATATATGCCAAATCAATAGGTAGATATGGGCAACGAGTATCATCAGGAGTGCCTGAGGTACTACTGCTGCAGTCTCAGTACTGGGGAAACATCCTGAGGCCTGGGAAAGTCATGCTGCAGTGGTTGTAGAGCAGACAATGGACACACCAGAGATACTCTGTAAATATGTATTGCAGTAGCAGATCAGATCTTCCAGTTGTAGATCAGAAGCCTGAAAGCGTTTTGAACTCCAGAGGGAGAAAAGAAGAGATGCTCTGTAGTGTTTGCCACTCATGCTTTTCTGAAGAAACACAGATCTCAACACCCATTCAGCCAGAGCAATCTCCTGTTATAAATGATCTACCTATGCAGAGCTCCGAGTGCAAGTCCAGATTTGGGAAAGACAGAGAGTGAGGCGTTGGTTATTCATAAAACCCCAAGGAAGCTTTTGGGGCAGGACTGCCTGGAAAACTTTAGCCCAGGGATCGGCATTTTCAGAGCACATCTGTTCAGTCCCCCTGGAGCTGGGACTCAGCTCTTCGTGGGGTGATTGGAAGGCAATTAGTATTTTGACATCATCTTAAGTCAGGCATCCCAAATTGACGGGCGCTTATTTCGGAGTCATATTTCTTCATAGAAGTTATTTTAACCAGGAAGAAAAAGGCACAAATTTGGTGAGGCTAATTATTTGCCAAATAATGTGTTTACTTCCGGATGTGTGTGATAACCTTTGTGGTAGGTGCACATGAGAACATGACATTTTAGATCAAGAGGAGCGTCATTGTGTTTAGCTTAAATGCCTCTTAGCAGGCAGTGAAATGGCTGGCTGTATATTTACATGCAAAATGTCATTTATATAAATCAAATCATGAACACAAATACCTAGAGATATTGTTTTCCTGTATGCAAAAGTTCATCATGGTATTTTGTGTGTTCTTGAGTGTGAGGCATGAATTAATCCTTTGAAACAGTGTTCGGGAGCTGCAGACAGTCACTGCCCCTGTCTTGGGCAGCATGCAGAGAAATGGCGAAATCTGTTCCCCAAACCAAGGATTTTAAGATTTAATGTCTACCGTGTGAGAATGTCTTGCAAAGGAGAAGCGTATGCATTTAGGGAATCTAAGCTGGAAAAAAGCTGGTTAATACCGTAACAAATAGCTGGTCACTTTTGAGAGCTAAAAATCAGAAAAGAAAGAAAATGGAATATCTTAAGTGAAAGAAAATGAGACGAGAAACAATGAATTACAATAGTACTTAAACTGGGATTAGACTCTCTCCTGTGACCTGTTCTGTATAAATATCTTAGGTTTTAACACCGCGGAAGAGGAAGGATAGGAAAATTGAGTCAGAGAAGGACTAAAGGGGATATTTTTGAAAGGTATGCAGATGCTTGAAGATGAAGCTGATGGCCAAGGGTATTTACAAATCGCTAATTTTCAGTGGAGCGAGGCAGTTAGTTGACTCTGGATGTTTTTTGATGCCTGTTTACTCTGAAAAGGGTTTATCGCTGTTACTTGAATAACATTTCATAGTCACGTACAATGTATATGACAGCGTCTGCTCCTCAGTTCAGAAGAACCTGAAATTTAGCAGCGTCTTCTTCACATGGCATTTCAGGTTTTGTTTTTCCCCAAGAGTCGTTCATTGAAAATGGACTCCACCAAACTACTGTATGGTGCTGAGCACAGCAAGGTACGGAACAGGATCATTTTTGTCTCGTTTATGTCTGTGATTCAAAAAGTCACCTGCAGTTTTCAGAGACAAACCACTGTTGAAATTTGTAGCTATCCATAATATAAAAATAAACCCTTCTATTCGACCATTGTAACACTTCTCCATCCTGAATGGTGTAAAAAGCAGGAAAATAATCCTTTGGGATTTATCCTAAACAGAACTGACTACTAACCCGTTAGCAGGAAAAAGAGAAATTAGTTCCTCCCTTCCCCAGAGGCTCCTCTGAACTGCCAAACAATAAGGTAGAATAAAATATTTTTGGTTCAAAGTCTCTAGAAGTGACTGCAATAAATAAGGCTTGCTGTGTGGCACTCTGGCCTTCTTCGGGTCTGAAATACCACAGGTGCTCATATGATTTCAGCCCAAGCTCGAGGCATTATCCCCCTAAAAAATGCTTCCTGTGAAATATTCAGCAATTTCAAACAGGATCCAAAAGCAACGGGAGATGTTCAATCCTCCCTGTCTCCTTAATGAGGAAAAACGGAGAACTGGAATGCATTTTACAGGTGGAGAAAAGTTACTGCAATCTTAATTTCCATTCTCTGAGAAAACCCAGAGGCCTGATATGAGTGAGTTTCAGTCAGATTTCCACAGAGAAGTCTGTTGTTATTTTATCCATCTGACATATGGAGAGATTGTCTTGTCATGGTCGTTTCGGTCACAGACAACCACTGTTCTCTCTGCACCATTTGGTTTTACAAAACGTCTAGTTTCTGCAAGAAGGCTGGTTTTGCTTTTATTTCTTCAGCGGAACTACCTCTTGCTGTCTTAAGCCATTTTTGTGGGAGAAGCTGGGCACACAGGCATAAGGGATACTTAGCAGTACCACTGTTTGCAGAACCCCTTCCTCATACAAAAGATTCAAATCAGAGATTAGGTAGCTTTATGACATTTTATGACATTTTTACATCCTTTTTTTTTTTTTTTTCTATGTGCTTGTGTTATTATCTAAAGCGTGATTGTTATCAACACCTTTACTTCATTTTGTGGATCTCGCTGTGTTATGTTTTATGGGGAGAAGTAATAGGTTTCATTAGGCCATCGAGTATGGCTGAAAAAGAAGGACGGTTGCTGGGGCTCACCACCTCTTTTCAGATCTGAAAAATAATTTGCATGCTTGCAGTAAGAGTCCTAGCTATGCAGCTGTGTCTTATCACGCACTGTTCCCAGCTTTAAAATGTATGAACAAATGTATTTGGAGTGATGAATAATAAATAACCTTTATCTCAATACACTCTTTTATTCCACAAAGTCTCAAGGTACTTCACAAAAAGTAATAAACTTTCTATAAAGAATAAGGACCAACGTGCTGCCACCTCCACAAGGAGAAGTGGCAGATCCTTAGCAATACACAGCGACTCTGCAGAGGACAGATACACACTCACACGCACACACAGAGCCTTTGCATATTGAAGCGTGCATAAAAAATAGGAGAAGTTCTCAGGGTTTTGCCTATATCCACAAGCACTTGTCTGCTGATGAAAAGTAAATGGGAAATGAAAGATAACAAACGACAAAGGTTGCGTTATCCTGATTTCTGAACTGAAGTCTTAGTTGGATTTTAAAAAGAGCAGATAGTAACCCATATTTTGCAATGTCAGTTGAACTTTAAAAATAAAGTGGGACTGACAAGCTTGGAATTTGCCCAGGACACCAAGTTTGAGACACTTGCCCATTGGGAAACCACCCAGTCTCTATCAAGTGTCTTAGTTTCTCTGTCTGAAGGGGCACAGGACCTCCAAGGGGGGCAGTGCCCTCTCTGGATTCTGGGCATTAGCTAAGTGCCAGCTCACAATTTCCTGACAAAGTTACTGCACTACAGTGTCATGCACTTGTCTCGCAATTTTTTCTTTGAGCTTTATGCTGAAATTCTTTATGTCACTGGGGCAGCTAATGTGAATTCGCTTGGGGGATATAACCCTTCGTACCCTGTGGCTGGGGGCTTCAGCTGTCTACGAGCCCCAGCCTAGTTTTGCACAAAGAACCATCACCATGACAGAGTTTTATAGAAAAATGCTGTTAAGGTTTGAAAAAAACCATGAGTTAAAGCCATACAGGATAAGAAAAGTAAAGCAAAACAATAGACCCAACAGTATTTGCTGAGATGGGGTTACTTAAAGCTCAGGTATTCAAGAGGAAAACACTGACACAAAAAGCTGTAAAATCCTAGGGAAGGAAAAGCAAAGAATAGGAAGGCAGCAAATCAGCAACATCAAAGATCGGCCTACACCAAGGAGCAAAAGCCAGACCCTTCCTCACCCGACTGGTGACTGCCTGTTCAGCAGAGACCCATCCAGAGTCACAAGAATGTTTGCACGGCCCTGTAGCATGGTAGTCTGAGCTATCCGCTGCGTGTATTCACCAATAAATAAACGTTATGTACTCTGAAATTGTTTTTCATGCTTGTAGACTCTCGAGCACAGTAGAGGTACCCGACCAAAAGCCACCCAGAGGCAAAAGACTAAGGAATAAATGAGCCTTTGCAAGATGGACAGCTGTTTCCATCCCTTTTCCCCTCATTAATTCCCCAGTATCCATTTTCTCTGGGAAGCCCAAACTATCAGCTAATTCCACGTTCGTGGCAGCTGGTCATGGTCAGGGAAGAACGCTGCTGGCTGGAGAGAGGAGAGGAGATACGTTAGTCAAGCCTTTTCTCTCACCTTCCTCTTGGCTCAAGGAGAAGGGCACAAGTAAGTGATAAAGGAAAAAGGAGCAGCACGGAGGGAATCCAGCAAGATGAGGTGGTTCAGAGTAGAACTGAAAATGAGGATTGCTGCTTTTGGTGTGATGGCTGAGTTGACTCACGATGCACGCTAGTACTGATCTACCCAGGCTGGAGTCACATTTCCGTTTCTGAAAGCAGAAGAAGGAAACTTACTATAGGTTAGATGTTCCCTGAAAAATAGAAAACAATTCTTTTGTCCCCTTACAGTTGTTCTTCCTGCAAAAAATTCGGTAGTGTGGTACAATTTCCACCTAGTCCAGGCAGTAGGAGCTCGGGCATTCATTACCAGCACCCACAGGCTTCCAATAGCCCAAATAGGAGTGAGTTGCATAGGCAAGGCTGGGGAAGAAAGCCTGGCTTCTAGAGAACTGAGCCCACTAGTTTCAGCAGCACAGGCCTATTCTCATCCACATCAGCTGTGAAACGTGGCTTACAGCCCAAATCGGTAATCCTGCAAGCAATGCAGATTTTCTAGTACAACAAAAGTGTTCCTTTCTTCCCATTTTTAGTTTTTAAAAATCTCTCTTTTTAAATTAGGGTTAAATCACAAACAAACAAATGCTAATAGAAAAGATCACATGCATAACCCCTGCAGTGTATTTACCTATGTAAATAACATGTAATTTTCACTATCTAATTACTGTTTCATGTCCCATTTCCTGCTGTAATCTATATTTAAATTGCATATTTGCCTCTATCTACTTTCTCATAATGTGTCTTGATATGAATATTCATACCACCATTGAGTGTTTGATTACTTCTGTGCTAACCTTGAAAACACCACCCTTGCAACACAGCAAACAGCCGGGTGCTGTGGTTGTATAACAGTGAAGAAAATAAAATACAATAAATAATGCTGAGACTGATTTAACAGCACTGTTTGGGATCAGACCATATTCTCCTTTGTTTTTTTCCTCAGCAGGTTTTTTTCCCCCCGCCTCTTACAAATTAAGCAAGGTAAATCCTTAATATAGTTCCCCAAATTACAACTCTGGAGACTAGATTTCCATAGAAAAGGATTGGTGCAAGTAATGGGCAATGCAAAATTCCTGCACATTGTACAGCCTTTTCAGTTGGGAGAGAAAACCAGTTTCTATTGCAGCTGGATGCATTTTCCTTTTTCATCATGTGAAATTTGAAAGAGCATTTTTACCGTTCTAAATCAGAAAAAAAAAAAAAAATCACAGTGCGGAGGAGTTCTGTGAGGACAAAAAAAGGGAGAAAGATCAACAGATTTAAGTCTGCTGAAGTATCCTGGAGCCAGTCTGAACTGGTTTACTTCTATTATGACTGGTTTATATTGTGAAATTTTGATGTTCAACTTTTATTTCAAAACAAAGGCATTTTTTAAAAAAAAAAATGAACAGAACAATTTCAGTTGGAAAAAGAATGAAAAGAGTCATTATTTTAAGACTCCTGTGTTTCATAATTCAAGACCTGGGAACAGAAACAGGCTAATTCCTTGATCTCTTTTTTATAGTTTAATACCTAGGACTGAACGCACCGTGCCCTGGCAGTGCCTGTTTCCCTGCAGTGACTGTGGAGGAAATCTGGAGCTATGCCCAGGCTGTGGAACACAGCAAGGTCTGCCCTGGATGGGTGACTCCCCATCCCCAGGACCATTAAGACAGACAGACAGGCTTGCAGGTGGCAGGGAAGGGGATTATTTTACGACAACGTCATCTTCACTCCCAGCCACATACAACACTCTTCTGGCCTTTTACTCCCTTTTTGAGAGACACCTACACACTGCAGTTTCCCCACTTTATATAGTTAAACTACTTGAGGGCGTTTTAAAGATGCCTACATAGCAGCTGCCATTCACCCTTAGGAGCAGCGAGCTCACAGCTAGGTGACTTGTCCTGCTTTTTCTTTTTTTTTAAGAATTCATTACTTCAGTCTACACTGCTTACACATTCACCTCTGGGGGTTTCTTCTAAGTATCTTCACACTGAAGGCATCATTCTCTAACAACTTTGCACTTATGAGTCAGTGACTTCAGAGATTTGCAGCCTACAGAAGAGGGAAAGCTGGTCTGAGCTGGGAAGTTACTTCTGTGAGAAGCCATGGGGTGTCTCCTACTGAGACACGATTTTACCTCGTGGCTTCTGCTGATTTGTCGTGTGCTACGGAGTAGTTAAGGAAGGGAGCTATAGCTGCTGAGGAAGCGCAAAAAGTTTAGGCTGATAAGGATCTTCAGCTAATGAAGGTGTGGTGGCTGAGAGTTACCCAACGCTGCTGTCTCCTCTGTTTGTTGTCTCCATTGCTGCCTGTAGAAGTCAGGCTCTTTAAATCTGCTCCAGCGATGCAGCTCCACAGAGGCCGAACGTATTCACTCGTCTTCACATTAGGAACACAAATGGACACAATCAGCATGGCAAGATTTTGATATGACAAACTTTCTCCCGGCTCCTGATTATCAGATTTGTTACAGTACTGGCTAGGGACCAGGCTGAAATGTATCCCCACTCTTCTGCACATGAGGGTTTCATGGAAGGAAGAACTCTAGGGTTAGCTTAATGGCACTCCGCAGATCCATTTATGAATTTCATCAGCGATGTTGAGAGCCAGCATTTGATAGGGGCTGAGTTCCCAAAAGGTTTGAGGGGCCTGCACCCCATATTGGGAGATAAAAAAGGTGCTCTCACAGTCAGAGCCCATTTTTGAAAATCAGATCTTAATCACTTCATTTAACGGGCAGATGAGAGCATTATTCACTGAGGACCGCTTCTTTCCCACACAATACATTTAAGAGAGTTCTACTGGGATATAAAAATGTAAAAATGCAATTGCCAAAGTTATTAAAATTGGATCGTTGCTATGTAACATGCTGCCATTTTTTAATCTATGCAGGCTGCATCTTGCTCTTGGACACAGTTCAAAGCTGAAATGGACAAACTTTAAGTAACTCTATAAGGACGAGCAGGAAACTATAAGATCCCAGAACTGTTCTGAGCTTTAACTAAGTTTCATCTTTAATGATTCAGTTCAGCCTCCAAATAAACTGAATAATGACTAGAATCTAAAGCTTATTTAGGAAGTTGCCATAGTAACAATTAACTACCTCTAAGCCTTTCAGCTTTATTTTATCTTTTTTCACTGAGGTGCCCTAAATTACTTGAAACCTGAATAGCTACAGTAATATATCCATGTCTTTGAACCAAATGACATGGTTTTGCTAGAACCCTCATTATGTGAATATTGATTGAATTTCTAATTGGGACTAGGCATCATCTTACTGACAGCATCACTGAGAGAAGCCATGTGAGAGTGAGAAAGACTATTAACGGAAAAAGTAGGAAAAAAACCCCAACAATTGCTGTTTCTACTAGGAAAGCGGATAGGCTGATCAAGCTGAAGAAACAGTGAATGGAGTAGAATTAGCTTAAATGATTAAGTTTATATGGGCTACAAACCTCCTCCAGATGCATTGCTGTTTGTTTCTGCTATTATCATCTTACACTCTATTAAATATAGACATATCAGTGGAACCCAAAGAGGCTGATTCTGGCCTGTGGATTAAATAATTATTCATGCCAGTGCAAAGGACATATTAACCTTAATTATTCTAATTTAGGTGCATTTTCCACTCACTTTGTCCTGACATGAACAATCCTAGTAGCATAAATTGTTTTGTGAAATGTTGTGCCCTATATTTTCCTCTGCCACCTTCTCTGTTGCTATTTGACTTTGATGAAGCAGAGCTTCTGAAGTGATAGTGCTTCTGATGTAATTAAAAATAATTGCCATATTCTCAAAGCTTAAATTGTGCCCAGGCACCCATTCTTGGTGGTTTTCCTACCAACCAGCTTTAATCCTCAGATGCATAAATCTGAGCCGTAGAAGCTGCATCTAATCTGGTGCATTGGGATTGTCCTTGGACTGAAAAATCTCTGAAAGGCTCATACCAGTGTTTTGTTTCCTTTAGAGACTTCAAGTGTTACTGAGGGTGGACCGTAGGAAAACATGCCACGCAGAATACCCTCCCTCTGTGTGCTGGTGTTAATCGGTATGCTCCGTGCATGTTCAGTTTTCTGATTATCTTTTCAGTTGTTTCTGTTGATTGTTTTCTCGAGAGTCACTCATAGCTGTAGGTGCCCAGATTTTCTAAGTTACCTCTCCTGGGCATGGCCTAATTACCAAGGAGTACTTCAGGGCCTCATAAAGAGCAAAGAGCAGCCCTTCTCAGTCATATGTCTGCTTGTTCTCCTTGCCAAGGCAAAGAGGGGCAACTGAGGTGCCCCGTAATTGTCTAGCTCCAAAGCTTAATTTGGTTCTGCAGGATCCTCGGGGCAGATGTCTCAATCTCCCAATTTCTTCTTGTTCTACTTCTATGGTCAACTTTCACTGCACACCTCCAGAGGTGGCCAGCATCATGCCTCCAGTAGCAGCCAGTAGCTTTGAGAAGGAGTTTAAGGAACGTGGTGTCTGTAGCACCCCACTCCTGTGTTGCAGAATCGCCAGTTTGCTTTCAGACTCTAAGGTCTTCTGGGATCAGAATTATCTGCTGGACCACGGCATTCAACAGTCAGTAATGGACAGAAGTAGCCACAAAGGGCGTTTATCCATATTTCTTAGACAAGACTGAAGGCTGTAGCGTTAACACAGGGTGCTGTTCTCATATCTGTTCTGTATTCACAGCATTTTGGTCATCCATCTTTCAAATCAATCCCACTTGTTTTGTGCGTGGCCCTTATTTATTTATTGTATTAGAAGGAGGAGTGCATTTTCATCTTACCTTTTTTTTTTTTTTT